>OZ004600.1:41927230-42227083 GCA_963924605.1 Malthinus seriepunctatus
AAAAACTAAATTGTAAAGCGTTACTTGGCCCATGGCACTGACGATCACAGTCAGTTCTAGAAATATTGTATTGATTGAAACCGAACTAGGCCTACTAACTTGGTGCAATCGCATTTGCAACTGGAAATTGGCAGCACCAAACCAGTGGGCACTAAAATAGCAACTTGGATGCACAAAATTGCTCTCAGGTTGCACTGAGTGCAGCTTTGGGCTATACAAGTGGAATTCTCTGTTAGATTCATGCGAGCTAATTCTCGGCCATTCGCGTCGTCACGAAAGTGAGATCATACGAATGGTAGTATGGCGAAACATTGCTGCAATTTGTCGAATAGAAGGTTTGGCAACGTTTTAAAAGTGCCATTTACTTCTCAAATGTCGTGTGCGGTCGAACCACGTCCGAACTCTTTAAAATCTCGAAATTATTATGTTTATTTCTTTCATTTTTTTTTATAGATCGATTACATATAAAGTTATACCGGGTGTTGAATGAATTACCGCTACATAGATCAATAGCACGTAAACTCACGTTTTCCTAATTATTTTAGAATTTTTGGCTCTTTCATATTTGCTCTAAAACAAATAGGGAAGCAGGAATCTATAAAAACGTGATTTTACGTGTTATTGCCCTATGTATCGGTAGGTCATTCAACACCCGGTATACGCATCTATTTTGTATTAATACATTTAAGACATTATTTTTATATTTGTGGGTGTTCCATTTATTTTCTATATAATTTATGTAAATATTTCCTATTTTTTAATACTTTCACCATGGTGCTAATATCTATGTACTTTCTCTATAAATCTTTAAGCTAATTGTCTATTTAGGGTGACTTATGACTTAGAACACAGGTAACAAATGCGAGAACAATAAGTACACCCAAGCATCCTGCTGTGACCGAGATCGTTACCTCACAATGAATGAGAGAAAAGGGCACTATTTTTCCTACATTAAGTTAGTCATTTGCATAACTCCGCTGGTTGCAAAACGAATGGCTTTGAAAACGAATATAAAACGAATTTTTTGAAAACACTATTTCACCTAAGTTCCTTCGTTATTGACGTCATTTACGTGGCGTTTACAAAAAAATTTGCAACATTGTCAAGCTGCATTCGAGGTAAAACGCTCGTTTTTTCTAACCCTTCGTGATGAGTCGAAGGATCTCAAGAGTTGACTCCTTGTGCTTCTGCTTACGCGCCATTCGGTAGGTATTAAAATTTTAGTATAAAAATTAATTCATGCCAAATGGCTCTAACAGATGTAAACCGCAGAAAAATAAGTATGTATATCTTTGACGAAGCAAAACCTCAATATTTTCCATGTGCAGGTAACAAAATAGCTGTAAGTTTAAACTAATCTAAAGGTTAGATACTAGAGTTATGCGTGATATGCCATCACAGTACATTCCCGTTATTCTTCAACCTCAAATTCATTAAAATTAACTTTGTTTTTATAAATTTCTTATTAAAATAATATAACCTTCATAATTGACATTGGCTGATGTTAGCCAAAAGTTAATGGTCGCGTGCGGTAATCACGATAAACCTCCTTACCGAATACCTAATCGATCGCTTAGCTTAAAGCGTTTGAGAATTAACGTGGAGGAATTCATGCATGTACTGTACAACACACCCACATACATCACACTCATAAAAAATGGTCTACCTACAGTGATTGGGAAAATAAAAAAACTCACCGCAGAAATTTTTCGATGTGTGATTAAAACCAAAACCCTTGTAGGGGGATTTTTTTAACTTTTAAAACTACAGATCTTGGAGCAGCTCGAACTTTCACTATTGAGACCTAATAGTAGTAAATTCACATCAAATATAAATTTGGTTACAAATAGACAGTATTAAAAGTGTAATCTCACTGGCAAATTAATTGGTGCAAAATTGAAGTTTAAATATTGGCAATCATCCATCAAAGTGCTGTTTTGTTAGGTTACGTGCTATTAAATAAACTTTGAGTAGCTAAAAATGTTAAATGTATGTTAAAATGTGTACCTACACGTCGTAATAACTTTGGACTTTAGAAAATAATTATAGATTATTATGTTATAATCAAGCACATTTGACAAATTGTCATATATAATACCACTAGAGATAAAATTTTGTCGGCAAAATTGTTCGATTGTTATGAAAGTTTGTTGCTTGATAATTTCGCGAATGACATTTATTCAAAAAATCACGAGCCGCAAGGCGAGTGATTTTTAATTAAATGTCATGAGCGAAATTGTCAAAAAGGAACAAACTTGAATAGTACAAGAGAACAATTTTGCCTAAAAAATTTTATCTTGAGTCGTATTCGACATGACTATTTTACGAGAGAAAAATTAAGTCTATTTTCACTTAAAAAACTTATTTTTTACTGCAAAACGCAATGCGATGCAAAAATGTCAGTTTGACAATGATTTAATTTCCAAGCTGACTTGAACGTTTAAAACGTCAAAAAAATTGTCGCTGAAATACCATGTTGTTAGTTTTGACAAGGTACTAGTTTTGGCACCTGAATACTTGATTTTATTGTCGCTATAATACACTCTAGTGAAATAGTCATATATAATACCACTAGAGATAAAATTTTGTCGGCAAAATTGTTCGATTGTTATGAAAGTTTGTTGCTTGATAATTTCGCGAATGACATTTGTCAAAAAATCACGAGCCGTACGGCGAGTGATTTTTAATTAAATGTCATGAGCGAAATTGTCAAAAAGAAACAAACTTGAATACTTACAAGAGAACAATTTTGCCTACAAAATTTTATCTTGAGTGGTATTCGACATGACTATTTTACGAGAGAAAAATTAAGTCTATTTTCACTTAAAAAACTAATTTTTTACTGCAAAACGCAATGCGATGCAAAAATGTCAGTTTGACAATGATTTAATTTCCAAGCTGACTTGAACGTTTAAAACGTCAAAAAAATTGTCGCTGAAATACTATGTTGTTAGTTTTGACAAGGTACTAGTTTTGGCACCTGAATACTTGATTTTATTGTCGCTATAATACACTCTAGTGAAATAGTCACTAATAAACTATAATTAAAAGTGCTTTTATGAAATTAAATTTTTTTCTACCTATTATTATTAACAATTCAATTTGATGCAAAATTATTAAACAATTTCCATTCTACCTTGATAAATGACGTTGCATAAAAAATCATTATGAATCGATTGGAAAGAAAATTTGATTTGATTTAGTTACTTTTATTACAAAGTTCACCCTCCAATTCCGATTGTCAATTTATTTGTCAATTTTAAGTGCGAATACATAAAAATTTGATCGACAGCTCTTTTTCACTTTTTGTTTTCAGTTTAACCATTTTACTAAACAATTATACGTTTTCCAGCAATTGATTTCCTGCGAATACGGAGCAATGCAGTTTAATTAATTTTCAATCTAACGTTATGTTCAAAATTCTCTTGCAGAAAAACAAATTAGTTTCATATTAGTATGTATGTTCTTTTTAATCGTTTTGATTTTTAATTAAATTATTTCACAGTTTGCTTAACAATAAAGCGTAAGTCGTTTCTTTGTATATGAGCTACTTGATTAAATTAAGCTTAAAAGCTAATTTATTTGCTCTGTTTCGAATTTATTTTGTTAAGCTTAATTTAGGTATGAATAAATATTTCGTTACAAGGTGTTAAAAATTAAATCAACCTTCAATTTTCGCTAAATTTAATATACAAATTTTAAATTTAACTGATTATATTCATACAGTATTTGTTGATGGTTCAAACATTTTCTAAAATACATGGTTTTTATTTCAACTAGAAAACTTGATCGATATTCTCTGACCTCAGACCTTGTCTAAAGATAGTAGAACCGAAATCAATTTTTAGGGATGTTTAAATTGTTAAAACATTCTATTTTTTAATAGCTTTGCATGTTTTAACGTTAATTGATAAGAATAATTTAACGCCTTGTATAACAATACGTATACATTAGTTGGATAACGTGCATTGTTCACGAGAATGTTAAATTTAATTTAAATTAAATTTAATTATAATTAATTTAAAAACTTAGGAAACTCCTAACTTGTAACTTCTACAAATAAAGGAAAGCCACGATGTAAAGACTTGACAGTGGGTTACTTGAAACAAACAACAGAGGCAACATTTCGACAAACGGAAGAGAGCAATCCCAAATAATATTTATGAGAAAATGATATGAGGATGATTCTTTTTCAAATAAAGTGAAGTATTGGTAATAAGTTCCCATAGAATTGTGATTACACTAAAAATGATGCAAGAGTTACACTACCTGCATGTGCAGATCTAATCGTGATATTTGCAGAAAAGTGGTAGCTATGATTTTCTAAGACGTAAAGTCTCGATCTGTCTCCACCATTGAATAAATAGATCCGGAAGGAGGGTTAGCAACTGTTGCCTATAAGAGAAAATTCGACGGAAACGACATTTTGAAAAACTATGGATGATTCATTCATTTCGTCGAGTTTACATTATCATTGGTTGTTATGATCTTTCCTTATAAGTGAAAGTATAAGCAACCATTTCGATTGGAGAAATTGACCCAAAATCGCTATATTTAGAAGACCATTACGATCCATATTATTAGCTAAATGACTCTTTCCTGTTAGAGTAGCGGCTATTTATTCAATGGTCTTCCCCAATTCATCAACCTCTTTTTTTAGTTTCAGAAAACTCCTCTAGGGAGCAAAAGTTTATAGACGATTAAGGAGCCAACTGTATGGTTCAGATCAGTTTCTGTCTGACATTTTGGCAACATTTGAAAAATTTGAAAATAAATTTTAAAAGTCTCGGGGTTTGCAGACGACTCCGACGCGACGTCCTGTTAAAATAGACTCTTGAGGCAATTTTAAAGACCCGGATAAATAAAAATTATTTCTATCGATATAAAGTCGTTATAAAACAGGTAGCGCCAGTAGGTTGATGTTAGTGGAAAAATAAAAGTTAAAAAATATTGTCTTTCCTCTCATAGTTAGGTTAGATACAATATAGTACTATGTAGAATGTAGATGCAAAATATATTACTTCTGAAACAAATACTCATTTAGAAGACCATTGTGATCCATATTATTAGCTACAGCAAAAATATTTTATAGTGAGCAGTTGTGAACATGCGCAGATACCTAAATCGGTATTTACTCCACCAACGCAGTAGTAACGTATTTAAATTATTAAAGGGGCGTGGCCAAACCTGCGCGAACTTACCTCACTATAAAATATTTTTGCTCTAAATGGCTCTTTCCTGTTAGAGTAGCGGCTATTTATTTAATGGTCTTCTCCAATGCATCAACCTCTTACATAGTTTCAGAAAACATCTCTAGGGGGCAAAAGTTTAAGACGATTTAAGGAGACAAATCTATAGTCCAGATCAGTCACTGTCTGACATTTTATTGAGAAATTTGAAAAACATTTTAAAGGTCTCGACGTTTGTAGACGACTCCGAGACGACGTCCGGTTAAAATAGACTCTTCAGGCTATTTTGAAGACCTGGATAAATAAAAATAATTTCTGTCGATATAAAGTTGTTATAAAACAGGTAGTGCCAGTAGGTTCATGTTAGTGGAAAAATAAAAGTTAAAAAAATATTAATTGTCTTTCCTCTCATAGTTAGGTTAGCTACAATGTAGTAATGCAAAATATATTACTTTTGAAAAGAAAACTCATTTGCAAGCATCAATAGTATTACGAGTGTTTTGAAGGACTGTAAATCCTTTAAAGCTAGGTGACTCTGGAGCTTTAAAAAAGCTTACAATTAAAATCTACCAACTGCGTTTTATTTTACATTTTAACAACTACATAAAATGTGTAAAAGTACGAAACAAATACAAAAAAGAAGAAAACTAAAACTGTAATAAAAACTGGGCGTAACTAAAACTCGTTAATTTTTAAACAAAGAAAAACGTAAAAATTAAGCAAAGAATAACAAAGAAGTAGAGGTACTTTTTCTATTTTCTTAACATTGAAAATAAAAAACGAAAACTTCTAAGTAATAACGCTGATGTAATACAAAGTTTTTTAATTATTTAGCGTAATACATGTAGTTGTACTGGTATTGGTGTTTAGAAGCAGAATGATAGTGTACGTTATCAGAAGTTCTGTAAAGCAAAGCATTGTCTAATCTCTAAATGAGCTGGAAAGTGTGAAGTAATTCTTGAGCGAGCTTCACAAGACAAAATGGGAAACACATGCTCGAATAAATTGAAAATTCATTCATTATTGTAGTCTTTACTATGGTCACGTTGTTTCTTAACAATTTTGAATGGGTAGGGTTTCTTACTGTGCCTCTGTCTGTATATCTCTGTGTTCGTGTGTCTCTGAACCGCCTCAACCTAGCGACTAAACTATTGCCCACATAGCATTCGATATTCTGTGTATATACCTCAGAAGTCCCAATGTGCAAAAGATATCCCGAACATTCTATGTATATCCAAAGGATATCTGGCATTAACTTTCTTTTTTATGTCCATAGCGGTATATGAAATGTATATACATTTGGGACTTTAATTTTATATGTCCATAGCTGTACATGAAATGTATATGCATTTTGGACTTTATTTTACATGTTCATAGCGGCATATGAAATGTATATACAATTTGAACTTTATTTTTATATTTCCATAGCGGTATAAGAAATGTATACATTTTGGACATGTACTCGTCGGTCCACAAATAATATGTGCATAATCTTATATCCACTGTATATACGTAACGGATATTTTAGTGTTAATATATTTCACTTTTTAATTAAATTCGATATCTAAAGAGGTAAAATAATGTTATAGGACATTAGGACTCGTCAACAAGTCATGCCAACTTTTTATGACTGATTTGAAAAAAGTTATATAGAACATAGACATATTTTAATTAATTTTTATCAGTCATAAATTAGGCACATGAATAAATGACATTTTTTTTGAATTCGTAATAACAAAAACTTTTTGATATGGAATTATGTTTTATTTTCTTACAAGTCTTTGTTGTTTTTATCGGCTATCTTTACTTTTTCCAAAAAAATAAAAACTGTAAAGTGGTGAATTGGGATACGGGGTGCAGATCTTTGTCAAGATGAAGATGTCGTCAGGGTCAGTTTGTTCCTTCCTTTGTTCAGAACCACATGTGCACATAGCAGGTAGGCGAACCTGCTACAACGTATTTTTCGGTATCCTTACGTTTGGAAATATTTTTTAACTATTTAAATAATAATTTATTGTTTACTGTGATAATTATTGGTATTTCTATTTCGTAGTTACTCTTGTAGTACCTAATATAAAGAAGATATTGTTCCTGAGAGAATTAACTTCTTACGGTAAGTTTTAGATGCAAAATTTCATTACATTTCTGTAATGTTGAGGCAACATAAAGTAGTACTAATAATTAGTAATGTAGGTACTCGTATTAACTTCATATTCTTTTTCAGGCTGTGCCGAACCAGAATGAAGAAGCTATTGTAGATAGATAGAAATGAAATAAGATGTTATTGCTAAAATTAATAAAGCTGTATTTTATATTTATTTGTGAGTTTATTTTTTCTTTCTTCAGTTTTTTGGCTAATTAGGAAATTGAAACTAAGCTAGTAATTTTCTTATTCCACAACATTTTTTAATGTAAACAGCAAATATTCAGCACCTGTGTCTGTATCGGAAACAGAGAGATGCACGAAGAATGGCCAGAGCTTTTAAATCGTTATTTATAATTCGATTCTCAAAATTATAACAACTAATTAAATTTTCCGAATTTTTCGGATTAAAATAATTGAATTTGATGTTTGAATATTGAAAATCGGACTGCAAATAACGATACTAGAGCTCTGGACATTTTTCATGGTCTCTATGCAAATTGGGATGCAAACTGGAATATACCATGAATATACAGTAGGAATATACATTTCATATACTTTATGTATGTCCTATGTATCACGTTTGTGTTACCAACGTATATGAGCAGAATATCCACAACGAATATACATTTCATATCCCTTATGTATATCCTATGTATTATAAATTGTCTGACAAACGTATATGAAATGAATATCCATTTCATATACCTGGCATTAAAAATGCACATTCTATGGATATGCGTTGGGACATAGTAAATATCCATAGGATATCCAATACATATTTACATGCTATGTGGGTGTATCGATCTCTTTGAAATTCAGCATCTTGGGATTGTTTACGTTTTCTTCAGCTCTTTAATGATTAAAGACACAGAAAAATTGCGTTTTCCTCAAAAACAACTTTAACGATTTAAATATGCTCAAATGCAACTCTTGACCATAATGCTTATCAAATATTACTGTGTCCAAATTAGTTTGCGTAGGGCTACGTGAAGTTAGCGAAAAGTTGGAAGCACTAATTTTAAAACATTAGCCAATCGTTAGTGTCTCATTAGTGCCTCTCAGTGCCTTTTGAAAACTTTCAATCACTATTAGAGTTTTCGAGTTATTAATAATGTCACGACTGGAAGTTAGTCATGACCTCTGGAGTCCAGACTCTCCCGAGTGTACCGAGATTAAGATAACAAAAACCACAATGTTGGAATAAAGTTAATTTATTTAAAAGACTCTCTTACCCAAATATTAGCATTCCAATTACAACACATAGTCATTATAATGATTAATACATGATTACAACCGACAAACGTTTCGCGTTTCCGAATTATATCCTGCCAGTAAGTCTACTTACTGACTTACAAAGTCTTGCCTCCTCTCCAAACCTACTTTGGGGCCTTTTATTAACTTGGCACACGCGCCAACTAAAATTGCTCAAACTGGCGATTTATGCTGTATCTCACATTCTTCCAATACATGACAATCGTCACGTATTGTAAACTCTGTGTACATTAAATTCTTGTACTACTTAATAATTGCATTAAATAATTTGCGTAATATTTTTACGCGTGACAATAACTATTTTTTTTGAGCCAACTTTACACTTCGCACCAAGATTTTCGAATTTCGAAAAAGATTTTATGCCAAACTTTAGTGCCTCATTAATGTCTCTTAGTACCTTAAAGATCGCTTTTCTGTCTTTTAAAGAGTTTAAACATATCGTTACGCTGAAAAAATCACATTTTTACTTAAAATGTTGCTTTATAGTTAAAAATGGATCAAAATGAATAATTATTGTGTGGTTATATTCTTAATACTATACATTATCATTAAATAATAGTGAAAAGCACCTTTGGTTTATTAATTTTAAAAGAGAAAAGGTTTACCTGTTCTACTATTTTTCAGAGGTTGTTATGCGTTTTCGTCTGTCATTTACTATTTAATAACGTTTTGATTATTTAAATATTACCAGTGGTGGATGGTGAAAAAATTACTAAAATCGTTAACATAATGAAAGGGTCGAGTGAACTGTTCCAAAAAATAACTACATACTTCATGTCTAAAAGCGAGAAAGTATGTGCGGCGTGGCATACCGTTGATTTACTTAATTGGATTTTTTTTTAATTTTAACCTCCCAGCTATAACTACCCTCGTTAATATTTTATAGTTATAATGAATACCAGACATTCCTCCAAAGGTATTTAAAAGTAAATAATAATAATTTATTGTTTTAGTTTTAAATTGTTAGTGTAATAATTTAATAATATTCAAAATCACAATTGTGCATAAATTATGGTTTAAGCTTTTTCTGAAAACCTTACATACATATACTCCGATTTCTATCTACAGTGTGTCCAGTATAACGTGCCCAGCATGGGGATCTCAGACACCGTAAGAGATATGAAGTCGGTTAAATAGAGAAAATTGTGCACAATTTTATGGCCACTTCGATGCTGCTTTTGTTTTTTAAAAAAATCTATTAGCACTCTAGATATTTAGGAAAAACTGAAAAATTGTATTTTCTTTAAATGCTTATAACTTTTTTATTAATGGAGATAATTTCAATTTTAAAAAAAAAGATAATAGGCACTACTAAAATGCAAATAATTAATTCATAAAATAATTTTTTAAGTGCGCCGTTTTGGAGATATGATGCAAACTTATGTTTTTTTAAATACAAACCTAACCTCAGTTTTATGTTTTTAAAAAGCTAATTTTTTTCTCTTTTCAAAAATATAAGGGTTGATAGGGTTAGCTTTTTTAATTCTTTTAGGGTAATACTAAAATAGAATATATTGTTATTTATGTTCAAATAAATTTTAAAAATCAAGTTTGCTATGAAACAATTTCATAAAAAAGAAACAACAGAATTAAATTAATAAATATCAAAAAACGATCAAAATAATTCGAAAAAAAGTACCTTCTAAAAAAAATTAAAAATAAACCTATCAAACCTTATATTTTTGAAAAGAGAAAAAAATTAGCTTTTTAAAAACTTAAAAATAAGGTTAGGTTTGTATTTAAAAAAACATAAGTTTGCGCCATATCTCCAAAACGGCGCACTAAAAAAAATATTTTATGAATCAATTATTTGCATTTTAGTAGTGCCTATTATATCTGTTTTAAAAATTGAAATTATCTCCATTAATAAAAAAGTTATAAGCATTTAAAGAAAATGCAATTTTTCAGTTTTTCCTAAATATCTAGAGTGCTAATAAATTTTTTCAAAAAACAAAAGCAGCATCGAAGTGGCCATAAAATCGTGCACAATTTTCTCCATTTAACCGACTTCGTATCTCTTACGGTGTCCGAGATCCCCATGCTGTGCATGTTATACTGGACACACTGTATACTCGTATGGTATGGCTCTAGAGCAGAGGTTCTCAAACTTTTTTTTTCGCGTACCACTCATGTGTACCACGGATTAGTCGCGTACCACCAAATTATTAAAAATTTTCTATGTTTCAGAATGATAGAGCAGTAAAAATATATATTTGTTTTTAAAGTCCTAATATACAGGGTGTATCCGAAGTAGATGGACAAACGTTGAGGGTACATTCCTTAGCTGAAATTAAGGTACCCGTATTTTTATTGGTCATCCAATTTTCAGCGCTGTGGGAGCCCCTAACAGCGGGCCCCCTCTAACCCCACTTTGTTAACATTTTCACCGCTCAGAAATTGGAATTGACCAAAACAAAAAAATACGGGTGCCCTAATTTTAGGTAAGGAACGTACTCTCGACGTTTGTCCATCTATTTCGAATACACCCTGTATATTTATAAAAAAAATCTTACAAATAAAAAACAAAATTAAATTAATAGCAGGATGATGCCTGTATCTTTGAAATTAGCAAGGAGAAGTTAGGATCAGTTGTAGTGAGTTTTAATCTTAAATTAATTTGGGTCGATGTTAAGTTTACTTCGAAATTTATTTTTTACCGTCAGTATGGTAGAAAATTCAAAATCCAAAAATTCCGCGCCAAAAGTATCATGCTGGTTACTTATCTTATCGAGTATCTTTGCTTGGGGCTTGCGTACTACCTTGAGAAGCTCTGCGTACCACCAGTGGTACGCGTACCACAGTTTGAGAACCTCTGCTCTAGAGTCCTGAATACAAGCCACAAAATTTTTTCCAGTAAAATACATACAGACATATGCATAGACAATCGATAGGACACCCACATGCATAGACAAAATATCTAGAAATAAAATTTAAAAAAAATTTATATTTAAAATAAGTAAAATGAAAAAGTGAAAAATTATATGGAATTGCAAGAGTAATTGGAAAAAGTGTAATGAAACGAAATTTTATCAAGATACGTAAATAAATATTCGTATAGAAAAGCCATAGAAAAATCTGATTGATGAAGTTCCTGAAAAGAATAGAAACTCGGATGAAATCTAATAAAAAGAATGAAAACTCTTTCAATAAGACCGTAAAATCTAAAATTATATGAATAGACGGCATTAATACAAAATTAATTTTTTGAACTCATTTAAAGTCTACTTTTATGGCATAAAGTAATTAATTAGAATATTAATTATTACTCTAAGCTTATAGTAAAATGTAATAGTTTTCTCTACTAATTAAAAAACTAAATGGTTGGTATTTTCCAGTGATGTGCAAACTACCAAATGATTATTACGTAAATACCATTGTATATTATTCTCTTTCACATGAAAGAAAATGAAATTCAGTGCAATATAAAACAATGAATTTGAACAAAACTATAAAATCTCGTTATCTAACAAAGGTAAAAATATAATTATACAGAATGTCAATAAAAACAAAAGAAATAAAATAAAAAACAATAAATTTTAGCTAAAGTTTTTACATATAGATAGCTGATGGAGTGATATGCTACCCTTCTTAAAACGATGAAAAACAACATTAAAGGTTGAGTTTAAAGAAAAAAAAGAAATGTACTACAACGTTGGAAACTTAACATAATCATCATTAATTTGAATTACAGATTAATATCGAGTCGACCTAAGGTCAAGAGTTTACAATAGCTCTAACGGTGGTTTAATTCAAATTTTCAAGACCATCCCGCAATTCAAATAATAATAAAAAAATTTGCAAACTACACAGAAGCAAAATGCGTTTTAAAATGTAGAGGGCAAAAAGTACGATTCGAAATAAGAATCAACAAATCAACAAGGCCAGTCTAAGTTCAAGGCTCCAGAAAAACTGAAACTGAGTTTCTTCTTAGTTATTTCTTCTTTTTCTATAGATACCACCAACGGGTAATAGAATATCATAGATGTAAACAATTGTTCAACAGCGTATTTTAAGTGCCTCAACAACAGCAGAATGCTTTCTCTTGAGATGTTTTTTTTAAGTTTTTGAATAAAGAGCCTGGTGTCTGGTGAGTCTGGTGAAGTTAGAGTAGAACTATGGGGTATCTACATGACTTTCTAAAACTGAATGGACTCGGAGCCACTGATTATCTACTGAACTTCCTTTGCCTTATAAACTCGACAATTAGAGTTCAGCAACAAGTTTTCTTGCGAACAAGAATGTGAGCGTTTTTGTCCACAGCAATTTTTAAACTGGGAACTTGTATTTTCATAGATCTCATCATTTATGGTGTGCGAGTAATTACCCTCGGCATATTAAATAAGCAACTCCCTTAAGCATTTTTGGCTTCTTTTAGATAGCGAGCCTCTTATAAGCCAGCCACTTTCCCAGACCATTGCCTTCTTTTCTAAAAGAACTTTATTACACCTAGCAATGCTAAACCTCAATTTCACTCACTTTATCAACAAATTAACCTTCTCAAATCTCTATAAACCGCCCAAATTAAACACGACTTCGCATAATGTGTTTCTAAATGTCACGTCTATTTTGTAATAATTTGTTTGACATCGTCGCTTTTCGTTTCACGGCTTAGGTAAATAACATAAAAATACACTTTCGTTTTTACCTTTTATTTTCTTATGTTTACCGGGGCAAAATTCTATTCATACAAACAAAATTCCAATATTTATGATGTACTTAAAGTTGATGAAGTACTATTTTAGGACCTAGCTAGGCCACTAACATTTTTGTAAACAAGCATTATGTAATGCGTATTTCGCTCTGGATCTATGTTATTGCCAAAATCGATAGTATCCGACATGTTTCTAACACTGCGACAAAGAACATTCAGCGGATACTACGTATATCAATTAAATTTAAACTTGAACTGTATTAGTAGGTATACAAGGTATAGGCATATACTGATGATTTTTTAATGTATCAATATACAGAGTGGTGACCGGACCTCTCGGTCATAAAAATTTAACATTTAAAATCAAATTTAGCTAATTTCCTGCTTCTTAATTTATTTCAGAAAGAAACCTTCAATTAAAAATTTTGCAACATAAAATCATGCATCTAAATCTATTCCTGCTAATTTTATAAATTTTCAAATTAAATTTCTGGCGTTTATAAAGCACCTAAAATTAATTTTATTATTGATTTAGATGCATAATTTTATGCTCTAAAACTTGTATTAGAAGGTTTTTTTTCTAAACTAAATAGGAAAGCAGGAAATTGCCAAAGTGTGATTTTTTACATATTTCTCTGTAAACGAGATGTCCGGTCACCACTCGGTAGATAATTTTGGTTATAGTGTACCAACCGTCTATGTTGGATTGAATAAGAACACGAGCCAAAAATTAATGAACACGGTATACCTACAACTTAGACGTAGAGCCGTTTTATATGGACTAAATATCGTACTAACTTGTTAGTACGGAATCAACTTAAGGAGCAGAAGCACGGGAATCTAAGCTTTAACGTCGTGAGTAGTTTCAACGCACGACCGTGCACGGCGTTAAAGCTTAGATTAGCGTGCTTTTGGCTCTTGAGCTGATTCAGAACTAACAAATTAGTACGACATTTAGTTCATATAAAACGGCCCTAACTACTGCTATCGCTAAAGTGGTGAATGAAAGCTATAACATTAGTCAATGTTACCCCAAGGAATTTTGCATCTTTCTAATAATTTTGATGATTCACAGTGCTAATCTAATAAGAATAACAGTATAGAAGGCTCTGGTTCGAATTTTTTCTAGTTTCTTGTACAGAACCCATCACGTCTAATTTTTTACAAAAACTGTATTTCGATTCTAACCAAAAATTCAGCGTGTCGTTTACTCTTGAAACTTAATTTGTAATTTCAAAAGAAAGGAAATGTCGAAATTCCTATACAAAAATCAAGCAAAAAGTTTCCTTTTGCCTGTATTTTTAAAAGGAAATGAGAAACAGATACAAAACAGTTTTAACTTACATTTATTTCTCTTTATATTCCTAAATACATAACTGTTACGTCTTAAAAAAATATATATTTTGAGTTTGAGATAAAGTGGAATGGCATCGCCGTAATTCTTTTCACGGTCTCTTGAAACTGAAACAATGCTTTTCCTCTTTCATGTTCGATAGAACACTCTAAAAGACTAAAATTTTTTTGTTATTTATGTTTCTTATTTTTAAAACACATCTCTTCTGCTGTAAAGCGATCTAATAATTTCTTGAAAAATTAAAACTATACCGTTTGTGGGCGAACAAACAAAAATTGATGTTAGAAATTTGCAAAAAACGGTTTAGGGCTCTCTTTGGTGTTCTGGCCCTCAATAAATAAAATTATACCTAATATACAGAGTACTCTTCTATTTGGAAGAATTGAATTTAAAGAATCTGGTCTAGTGGATTTGGATGATAGTGCTTCTTTGCATTATTGATCCTTGACTAACTTGATGTTTAAATAAAAACTAAAGTAAGATAAAATAATAAAAAGATTTCACTCAAAACTCTATGAGTGTTCAAAGTTATGTTGGCCAATTTTTACATCAGTATCGCGAACAAATTCCCCTTCAGCAAACATTTCTAACATTGAAATAAAATGGCGAGGACTACGAACAATTTATTATGAAAAATTTATTTTTACGGTAAGGGTATTATAATATGAAGTATAATAAAAACAAACCCAGAGGGTATAAGGATCAAAACTTGTAAAAAAACTTTTTAAGAAATGCAAAAACAGAGCAAAGTAACCCAAAAAGTATTATAACTTAGAAATGAAAATTCAGCAAATGAGAAAATTCAAATAAAGAATTAGCGTTGTTATTTTTTAATTTATAACTTTAACTTTTAAAAAGAAACTTAATTTCAAAATTGCTGTAAACTTTGATGTATGTTAAATAAAATTTCAAAATGAAATTATAACTTGGCAAATATTATGCAAAATAAGAGAAATTAAAATACGTGTAATTTAAAGTTTTAAATTTGTTATAGGTAGCTCCTCTCTTCCTTTTTCTTCTTTTGTAATAAAATTTAAATCTCTAAAAATTAATGACTCTCTAATAAATTATTTATACAGGATGTAAAGTAGGTCAGTAGTTAAAGGGATTAATTTTATAGGAACATCGTTGTGCATATCAAATAATTTCCTGTTTGTTTGTTTTATTATTTGTTTTATTTAAACAATTTAAATCAATTAACTATTCTCGAAACATTAAGTTGTACTTTGATTGTAATAATTTTGTCTTAAGACCCGATAAGGGTTGAAAAATGCAGTCATTACATTTTTATTTTACTTTCAACATTTATTATTAGGTAATAGGTCTCTTTTGAATATTTGGATGTTTATTTATAGAAAATGATTATTATTATTTGATTACTCACACGCAAATGAACTAAGTATCGGTTCATAGGTAAGAGGAAAACTTTATGTTATATTACATAATTTAATAATTGATTTTGTGCAGGGGCGCGCCGCGGTTAAGTGGACGATTATACAGGAAATAAGTTGGTGATTTTTGAATTATTTCCTAGTTATCACCCAAAGAAATCGAATCGAATGAAATCGAATGGATATTATTACTCTCTACAATTGCTTTGCGTCTTCATACCTACCATGCAACTTATAAAGAATATTTGGGTTGCCCAACTATTTTGTCCATACGAAGTAAGCTATTGCTTTTGTGTATCTCTCAAGTGGCTTTTCCATCCCTCACCAATTAAAAGTTGATTGTTAACATGTCCTGAGCCCTAAAACACGATGGTGCCAACCGGGTTTTCTTGTTCAGAGGCACTCAAGTAGCTTATCATCAAGAGATGGGTAGAAATACTATCACCTTGATATTTCTGTTATGATCCTGTAACATGAAAAGACGTTCGTTCAAAAAGCCACGACTCAAATCGAATGGATATTATCACTCTTTACAACTGTTTTGACAGCGTGGCGTGAAGTCCATGTTTTCATACCATGCAACTCATAAACAATATTTGGGTTGCCCAACTATTTTTTCCATAAGAAGCAAGGTTTTGCTTTTGTGTGTCTCTCAAGTAGCTTTCCCATCCCCACCAATTAAAAATTGATTGTTAACATGTCCTGAGCCCTAAAACACGATGGTGCCAACCGGGTTTTCTTGTTCAGAGACACTCAAGTAGCTTATCATCAAGAGATGGCTAGAAATACTATATCACCTTGATTTTTCTGATATAGCTCTGTAACGTGGCAAGACGTTCGTTCAAAAAGCCTCGACTCAATTCGAATGGATACTATCACTCCCTATAACTGTTTTCACAGAGTGAAAGTAATGTATTATACCATGCAACTCATAAACAATATTTGGGTTGCCCAACTATTTTGTCCATAAGAAATAAGCTTTTGCTTTTCTGTCGCTCTCAAGTGGCTTTCCCATCCCTCACCAATTAAAAAATGATTGTTAGCACGTCCTAAACCCTAGAACCTGATGGCACCAACGAGTTTTCTTGTACAGAGACACTCAAATAGCTTTTATCCTCAAGAGATGGGCACTAATATTAACACCTTGATTTTTCTGTTAAGTTTATAACGTAGCAAAACGTTGGCCAACATACAAAGAAGAATATAATTAGTCGAGAAATCCACAAACTGAGTAGTTTTTGCCATTAAAATAAAACTGTGAAACGTATTATCCTATTATCGAAGTAAGATCTGGTTAAATCTTCTCAAAGCAACACATGGCCTGAGAAAGCTATAAAAGAAACTTTAAGACTCGAAAACATCAAAGAACGATTTATTTTGAAGAATTAAACCTATACATATTCCGAAGGAATATTTTTTAATACTTTAGGGGATTATTTCTCTTTAGAATTAATAAAAGAGTTTGTCGCTTTTTAAAAAATATTTGTAAAATAATATTCTATTTGTGGAACAAGATTAGAGTGTGAAAATCAAAGCTGTGAGCATGAAGACTAAAGAAATTTATTTGGTGGTTTCCTTCTTGTCGTCTATGGGTCTCCAAGGACATACGAGCTGCTCATAAATTAAATATTTCAGAATTTTTATAAAAATGTTTGAAATGATAGTAGATATGGATTAGTTATTTCCAATGTAGTCGATACTTGGTAGTAATTGAGTAATCAAACTTTTAGATGAGCAAGCTAAGGCTATTTCTAATTAAAGTTAATTAAAACCATATGAGATTCTAAGAGTTTCAGAAAAAGTTATGACATTTTTTCCTTAAATCAAGTTAAAAGTTTATAAGCTTTTGCAAACAAAACGATCAGCAAAATATTGTTTGAAGGGTCATTTTTGAATTACATCATTCAGCTCTGGTATTAAATTTGACGAAAAGTTCAAATTTTCTAATGTGTGTCAACAAGCAATATTGTGCCCTAGCTGAGGACAACGTGCAAGTAAATAATTTCTTTTCGAAACAAAAAGAATTAATAATACAGAAAATATATCATCAGAATACGTGAGCTGAAAAACTTTGAATGTCCGTGACATCTTGACGCAGGAACATCCCAGCTCGACGCTCTTCTCTGATATTTTATGAACAAAATTTTTTACAGCGTTAAATAATAGAAAAAGAGATTCTATAAATCTTAAAACACAAAGGTATTATAAATGCTGGATAAAAATGAATAAAAGATATAAAAAAAGGTGAGTATACCTAAATGAAAACAATATTTCCATAGAAAAAATTTACAAGCAAAGCTTAATATTCAACATTTCAAATTATTTATATTAAAGCATTGTGAAAATAGTTTTGAATTATTTATGATAGGACAGTAATTATTATTTATGCAGAGCTGCTTTCTGAGTGGGTCAATATTGATAAAAAATATCCCAAAAAATCCAGCTCATATCCAGTTCATACTGTTTAGTCTCTAATTTGAAACCAACATGAAATTAAGTAAATAGAAATTTTGACTCAATTACCAGCAGCTAATTACCATTAACCCTGCCCTTGTTCGTTATTGATATATTAAAAGTTTTGTTTTTTATTCACTCAAGTTGAGTAATCAATAGACTGACCTCAAATAAGTTTTTAGAGAAGAAAAAAGTTAGATTAAAGAGAAAACTATTACAAAAGCTTCAAAACCATTATTCTATTCAAATGAAATTGAGCTAGAAAAGTTTCTTTACAGAAAATTTAAAAATTGTAGCTACAAAATTACAAGTTGAACAGTTCTGAATTTTTCAAGATTTTTCAAAAGAGATTTGTTAGAACTAAATAAAAAATTTTGATGGATGATAAACGATGAGTGAGTATCAAATTATGCAACTTCGCCTTTCAACCTACTATCTTCTATATTAATGGACATGAAAATGGACAACAAATCTGTAAATTGTAATTTTTTATGTCTGAAGTACCTAGCAGACTACGAAAGTTTTCACAAATATATTTATAAAAATATGTCCTTATATGGGTACCACACTGTCATAATTTGCGAAAATTATTTTTCCGGATTGTAGAATGTGTTGCATAAGCTACAAAGCTTATAAGGTCCAAGAAATACATTTAAATAAGAAACATGTGCCCCGAGAAAACAAGGCAAGGTTCAAGCTCGCAATAAAAACCAATAGAACTCGTCCTTTCATCGACAAAAATAGAACGGTTTGTATTATGTGACGTAATGTCAGAATGTTTACGTGATGTCGCATAATTTCGTAAATACAGTTTTTATAAAAACTTCGTAAAAATAGCCGGGCACACTGTCAAAACCAGTTTTATAAATAAAATTATAAATATATTTATGAAAATAATCGTAGTCTGCTAGGTACTTACTTTAAATTTTCATTTCTATGGTCCCTGTGCGTGTGCATCTTTAGCTGGAGGTAGATTCTTAATGAAGTCACGAAGGTTTTCTCTTCGAGGGCAGTGACAAACTATCGAGAGTAACTTCTTTACTAATTATCCCAACTGAAGGTGTTTAACACACTTTTCCCTTGAAAAACGTTTCCGAGTCTAGGTTAAGCTGTGGGTCTTTTATATGGCACTAAAAGTAGAAGAGTAGAAAAAAGATAATGTTTTTATGGCAGACACGTAATTTAAACCTGCAACCTCGAGATTCATAGTCTACGCTCTACCAATTTCATGTTAAGGGAATACTTTTTAAACTAACAAATCTAATCTAACTAGATACTTGTAATTTAATTAAATAATTTATTATTGTAATATAATTTTAGTTAATAGAGTTATCTTCAATTAAAGACCATCTATAGGTATGTAGTTCATTCTGTCCTGAGGGTTATATCGGAAGTTTATTTGTAGAATTATCTCAGGTTTTCACGCTTAATTAAACTACCCATTTCTATTAAATATGATTCGCGTTAACGTATTAAGTTATAAAATGTTAAATATAAAAAGAAATTGATTTTATGCACAACCTTCCAATTAACATGTTTTTACTAAATCCAATTAATTAAAGGAAATTAAATTTTCCTAAAATCGTTTCAAATTATTCGATTTGGGTTTCTTTTTTATACAAAATATTCCAATTTAGTAGACGGAGAAAAAACAAAGTACTAATAATTACCAAAATTATTCATGTGATGCAGCCTATAAATAGGTAAGCACTGTAAAAAATGTCATTACGAAATTAAAAAATTTTGCTCCGCTCATCACTTTCTACATCTTCTTCTCGTGTCCTTCTGGCCAGATTTCTGGCTATTGTCTGTTTGTCCAAAGTCTTGATAGCATCTAACAGTCGAGCATTCCTGGAAAGTTTAAACCTCCCAAGAACTGAAATTATCGTTGTATTGGAGCTGGGATACATACAAAGAGTATGTATTCTATGCATCTGGTTGGCGATGTGTGTGGTCCTGGATAAATGGTCCTCAAAATAGCTATGAGATTGTTTTTGTAGCTGTCACGGTTGGAACCTGCCATTTAGGGTAGAAAATCCGTCCAACAATTATCTGTAGGCCGTTATTCAATTTTTGGCCGCAAAAGCGCATCGGCCTCAGGAAATTTATACAATAATGAAAAGATACATAGTGGCTATAGTTAGTCTCAGTGATTAAATAGTGCAATAAATCCAGTAAAGATTCGACTCATCTAGGATAATGCTCTTGTTGCAGCATCAGATGAAAATGTGGGATAGTTGGAAATTATTTTACGTGAACCCATCCTCTGCGGTTGAAAATAAATTTTAACAGTCCAAAAATTGAATATCGGCACACAGATTGTCTTTGGACAAATTTTCTACCTTATTAAATACCACTTTCAAGGTTAATCCAAACTACCACCCTTTTTATGGAATTGAAAAATAGATTTTGTAAAATATATTTTCTTTTTTTATTAATTTATGAAATTAAATCTTTAGGGGATAAACTCTTCAGGTGGTGAAATACTACAGGTTAATTACCCTAAAATCAGGAGTTACCTTGCATACCTTAGGGTCAAGCTGAAATTTGGTATACAGGGTTAACATTAGTTCAGTTTATAAAACATATTAAAAAATTGAAACTACCGGAATAATTCCGGAAAAACTTCTATTCTTTAGTAACGTACTACTCCACACCCTTTGATCGTAGGAATATGTTCTATAGCTCATTTAATAGACAATTTTATGCTTAATAGAATATTACAAAACTACTTTTACGATTAAATGCAACCTGGAGGAGTAACTGGCAAAAAACTGCACTTGAGGGTTTAAGATCCACAATATTGGGAAAAGCTCACACGGGATTCGCGGAGACTTTTAGTATGTTGTTTAGGACACCGAAGGAAACGTATATACCAAAATTCTTATACAAATACAGCACAATATAAGAAAAATAATTGGCACGTTGGTACACAAAATCCTACGAGTCTAAAGTAGAAATATTGGCCAACGCTCAAGCAGTGAGCTATTATGTATGGAAAATTCTCTTTTCATCTTATCACAATACTATTAAATGTACTTGGCCTCTAAAGACAATTTCTTTTGCCTGAAATATTTTTTTCCTATTATTTTAGAAATTCCACTGAAATTTTATCTCTTATTTCTCAAATAATTTAAAAACTTAAAAATCGACCCCTAAATGGGCTAAAATATTGGCTATTTAATCAACAAAGTTTACTTGTGGTATTAAGATGCAAATTTGGTTCCATTTAACCAATGTTGTATCTCTAACTGTTTAGGAGATCCTCATGCATACAAAGCTAAATGGAACACTTAAGTGCCAGTTTATAAAATTATTCAAACTTTGATTGACCTAAATTGTGATGACTGATGCGGAAAATAATCATATAATCAATAAAATTTTGTAAGTAAAAGGGTATAAATATTGAATTATATTGCTTAAATTTTTCTTTTTTAACATTGCTCTTTGAACATTTACTTTATTCGTGAATTTTAAAACTAAAATTTTAAAAATTTGTATGAAAGAAACCGGCTGTTTATAGCTTCCTGTTAATTAATTACGATCTATAAACATCTGATTAACCAATATGGGGATGATGCAAAGTAATCTGCCATTAAATTCCATTCTACCTTATATTAAATTACCCATGCCTATGCTGTACCATCTATCACCTCTAATGCAACTTTTATCCATTCTGCATTACCGTCAATTAAATTAAATTACAACACTAAAATCTTTATGAATAATAAATAATTATTTTAACCCAGTTTATATTCTGTAAAGATATGAATAAATAATTACCTATACTTTATTTATAGTGGCTGCACAAGATCAAGTTTATTTATTAACCACAATTTACTGGTAGCTACCGTTTTTTATGACCAAATTCATATTAAATTTCCCACAGCTTAAATTTAATAATTACAAAACTTTTCTAAAGACGTAATGTGCCCTCTAATAAAGACTTATTTCAAAATTGTGTTCTCAACTAATCAGAATTATTGTTCTACACATTACGACTTTTAAGGGACGTGATAAAACCAACTTTCGTAATTTACGACAATTACTTTCGTTCACACTTTATTTCAATATGTGGGTAAAGTTTGACAAATTTTCATTCAGGTGCAATGAATGAGTACATGAGTAGCCAGCCACACATTGTAAACTTTCTTGAAAATGGAGCATTGTACAAATAGGTATTCATTTTGACGCATGAGAAGAAAATTATGCAACTAAATTTGTAAGAAAAACTAAGATGGAATAGTAATAGCTAAAGCTCTCTGGAGGCTTATACGAAATTACTACCTAGAAACTTTATAGGCTCTTAAGAATCAAGAGCGCATTGATGAAGGATTACGTACAAAAACTAAATAATAAATACCAAAAGTACAAAAATTACAATTAGCCCAGTTTCCAAAGGTTTCAACCTCAGAAAATTAGGAAAGTGCAAAAAAATTCGGTATTCAGATAGATTAAGGCATGGCGAAAAAGATGCAACAAAGTTTGCATTCAATATAGGGGTCGCTTCATCGAAAAAAATGGACCTGAAGAGGAAAAAATGTGTTTTTTTAAGAATATCTCAGAAAGTATGCGATCTAGAGAAAAATGACTAGACCGCCATTTTATAGACGAAGCATTTTTACAAAACATATGTCCTATAAAGTTTTCCGTTAGAGTAACGGTTTTCCAGAAAAATATGTCATAAAAATGCCATGTTTTCAAAAATATTATTAAGCAGGCGAGCTGAAATATTGCTAAATACGTGCGAGTTGATGAACAAAAAACTGTTTTAATCCAAGATGAGCAGCGATTAAATTAAAAAAATCTATATGAATGGAAACCTAAAGATTTCAGCTTGCACATCGATGTATTATCGTTTACTTCTATTACATCTTGTACTATTAAACGACAAATGAAATTATTTTTCTACCATATTTTAAAGAATTGATGATATTTTGTGGAAAAAATTGCATAAAAAATTATTCCGTGAAGCAAATCGTTCCTTATGAATTATATTTCAAAGTTACATCATGATAAATTGATTATACATTATATTATAAAAGTACAAGGAATTTATATTTCTTCATTTTTTGTAAATTTGAATTTTTTGAAAATTTTTATTTCAAAATAGCTGTAAAATCGTTAATATTAAACGGATTGCCAAAATTTACATACTAATGTTGAAGGAAAATATGTCTACTTTGTGATGCATTAATGAAAATTTACCTAGAGTTTCCAGTTTTTTAGATCTATTGCTTATAGTTGAGAAGTAGGGAAAGTGGCGATTTTTTTAATAAACCCTTCATAAATCTAAAGTACTGTACTTGTTTCAACATCCCTTTCTGGAAATGAAAGATAATAACTTATACTTTAAATATATGAAGCTAGAAGTTTCTCAGATTTACTGGAACTATAGGAGCGGCTGTTGAATTTAAGTAAATCTGTGGAAATATTTGAACTTGAAAATTAGTCTCACGAAACCAATTTCAAAAACAGCTTATTATGGCTTTTAGAGATTTGTAATGACCCAAAAAGAGATAATTTCATAAACCAACACAGATATATGTACAGGGTGGTCCTGAAATAGTTGGTCAAAATTAAGGACCCGTGAGAATGAATAAAGCTATGACAAATATAGCTGAAATAGAAGCTTTCTTTCACAATTTTTACTACAAATGCTTACACTTTTGATAGTTAGTAACTAAACAACAAGTTTACAGAAAAAAAAATTTCAAAAAGGCATGATGAAATTCATATTAATATTTATGTAAGTACCAACAGTACCAATAATTAATGTCGTACTTCTAGGCATCACATAAACTTCAAATTTGGCACCAGTGTAGATCATGTCCTCAAGATTTATAAAAAAGTTGTCAAGTCCTGAAAACTCCCCAAAGAACAAATTGAAGAAGGGGGGAGGCAACAGCCCCGTTCTTTAAAGAGGAAACCAGACCGATCTAGGGATCTTTAGTGTTTTGAGGATGCTTAAAAGTGCTTGTGACTCAAGGTAACATCATCTTACAAATTAGCTGAAAAATAATATTACTGAGGAGAACCAACTCCTTGATTGAATTTTAATGAAATCCTTTTTATTGAGTTCTAAATACCTACCCTAAAGATCAAATTTTATACTCTAAAAAAATGTGCATTTGCTTCATCATCTTTTTAACCAATTTTTGTGATTTTGTTACTTTGAGTCATAAGCACTTTTAAGCATCTTAGGAACTTGAAATTTGGTGTCGTTGTGTCGACACACACTAAAGATCCCTACATAGGTCTGATTTCCTCTAATAAAAAACGGGGGCGTTTTGGGAGGGGTTTTCAGGACTTGGTTACTTTTTTATAAATTTTGAGGTCATGATACACACTGGTGCCAAATTTGAAGTTTATGTGATGCCTAGAAGTGCTTCATTAGTTGTTGACACATAAATGTTAATAAGAATTTGATCATGACAATGTATATTTTTCATTGCGGAATGGGATAGTACATTTTTTTCTCTTTACATTCCTACAAAAAAATATAAAATAAAAATTTTGGGTCCTCCTGCAAAGAAAAAAAAAGATAAGATGTCCAGTTTTCGATAATAGGTGGATGGAATGGTAGAAGATGGCTTATCGAGTGGTTAGCTACATCACCGGATCTAAATCTACTTGCTTTTGTTTTGTCGGAAACATCTTAACCGTTTACCCAAATACACCTCAAATTTTTTTTTGTTTTCTTGATATTTTTATAGGATTGTAAAGCAAAAAAATGTACTATCCAATTCCGCAAGAAAAATAATATACATCGTCATTTAAAAATAAATCCGATGACGTCATTGCTCGAAGGGGGTGACGTAGAAAAATGAAAATCGTTGGAAAATGTTTGTTTTGAAATAAATCAATTTGACGGGTCCAACCGTTTTTTGATATTGCTATCGGGAAAGAAAATATTCCACTGCTTCTTTACTTTTTATTCACACTGTATGTATAATTTGTAATGCAGGTCTTCCTATAAGAAGTATACTAAAGTTTTAACTCGTCGAGAAAGAAAAAATTTCAAGACTTTATTGATAAAATTACGATTTTTCTAAGAAAATTAAAAAATCTTATTTTTCAACATATTTTTGAAATTGGTTTTCAGGAAAACCGTTACTCTAACGGAAAACTTTTATAGGACATATGTTTTGTAAAAATGCTTCATCTATAAAATGGCGGTCTAGTCATTTTTCTCTAGATCGCATACTTTCTGAGATATTCTTAAAAAAACACATTTTTTCCTCTTCAGGTCCATTTTTTTCGATGAAGCGGCCCCTATATTGAATGCAAACTTTGTTGCATCTTTTTCGCCATGCCTTAATCTATCTGAATACCGATTTTTTTTGCACTTTCCTAATTTTCTGAGGTTGATATGCTTATACGTCTCTGGAAACTGGGCTAAATGTTATCTTGTAATAATGCAAGATTTTATCCAGCTACTGAATAAAAACGCTGATACCGTATTTCAGCCCCCTGAAAAGTTAGGGTTGTTTACACCTATGCCACTTTAAAACTCACTTTTGCTTCAGATTCCCTGTAACGCCGCTCCTGAGATTTCTTAGAATTACCTTGAGCTAAAAGAAGGGCTAGTGATCTAGAAAGAGACGCCCCCTATTTAAAATTCCCTTAGAAATATTGATCTCTTTCTCTTAGGACTATTGTGATCTAGAAGAGAAGACTAGTGATCTGGTGGAAATACTCCTTTTACGCCTTTCTCAGGACTATTAATTGTTCTCTCTCTTAAAAGCGAACGGATTTAATAGTAATGAGTCGTGATCTAGAAGGTACCGCTATACCTGAAGTCTCCAGGACTAATAAATGATTTCTTCTTTAGAACTATTTTGATCTAAAAGAGAAGGCTAGTAATCTGAGTATTTTCCCGTCGTGTCCGTGTCTCCCCAGAACTATCTTAGGACTATCCTGATCTAAAATAAAGCACTAGTTATCTGGTGGAAGAGGTCCTCTTGCGCCTATTGATCTTTCTGTTAGGACTTACGCATCTGGGGCAGATGAGCACGATCTTGGAAGTGTCCCCATTATACCTAAAGTCCCCAGGATTATTAATCTCTCCCTTAGAAATATTTTGATCAAAAAGAGAAGACTAGTGATCTGAGTACTACCCAGTCTCGTCCGTGTCTTCCCAAGACTATTGATCCCTCTCTTAGAACTATTCTAATCAATAAGAGAGTACTAATAATCTGCTGAGAGCAGCCCTCCTACATCTTCCACAAGACTATTGATCACTCTGTTAAGGCGTTACGTATCTAATAGAGATGACTTGTGATCTGGGAGGAGCTTCTATAATCTGAAGTCCCCAAGACTATTTTGATCTAAAGGAAAAGACTGGTGATCTTAGTATTACCCATCTCGTCCGTGTTTTTCCAGAGCTATTAATCTGTCTCTCTTAAAACTATTCTGATCTAGAAGAGAGGTCTAGTGATCAGGTGGAAGAAGCTCTCTTGCTCTAGAGATCTAGGAGAGATGACTCGTAATCTGGGAGGTGCCCCTATACCTAAAGTCCCCACAGGATTATAATTGATCTCTCCCTTAAAATTATTTTGATTTAAATGAGAACATTACTGATCTGAGCATTACCTCGTCACATCCGTGTCTTCCCAGGACTATTACCCTGAGTCCTATAAAGCTTGGATTAGCTTTAGTTCAACAACTAACCTTAAAATGGAACTTGGTATTTGTTCTTCCGGCTGCTGCAGCCGGTACTATAACACTTTAATGGCGAATTACAATTAATTTAACTTGCCCACAGCTGTTTTTGATGAAACAGCATTGATTATTATTAAATAAACAGTTCCATTTTGAGGTTACTTGTTGAACTAAGCTAATCCAAGCTTTATAGGACTCAGGGTTAATCTCTCTTTTAGTGTGAGAAGCCCTCTTGCGCCTTTCTCAGAACTTTTGATCTCTCTGTTAGGACGGTACGGATCTAATAGAGATGACTCGTAATCTAGGAAGTGCATATAAATTCCCAGGACTATTTATCTCTCCCTTAAAATTATTTTGATCTAAAAGAGAAGAGTAGTCATCTAAGTATTACCCCGTCTCGTCAGTGTCTATCCAGGACTATTAATCGTTCTCTTAGGACCTTTCGGATCTAGGAGAGAGGACTAGTGACCTAGGAGGATCCTAAGGGGCTGTATTTAGTTAGTTGAGAACTTTATATTTTTTACCTAACCCATTTTATCCTTGAACTAGCAGACGATATTTTTGAAACACTCTTAATTCATAAAAAATCTTCCAGAAATCCATGAAATATTACATAAAAAATTAATTTATTTTCTGAATTCTTGGATTAATTTCTAGATTGGATTGAAAATGAACTATAAACCCTTTAGTCCTTCCTCTGATGTACGTGATATAATTAACGTTTAACTATTTTGCCATTTATTAAAAAAAAACACGCAACACGCGTCAGTCCAAGTTAATGAAATTGCGAAAATTTCATTGTGACAAAATAATAAAAATTTACTGTCATATCAAACGAATTGCACCCACATAACACTTTGTAATTATAAATTTTAGTTTGTTTAATCTCCATATAAAACATGTACTTATACAAAAATATTAAAAAATAATTAAAAATTACAAAGGGTCAAGGAAACTTAATTAATTCCGGTGTTGTCTAAAAATATTATAATCTTTTTAGCCTTCTAATGTTTTCTTAATTTTGCATTGACGTAAATTGAAATTCATACCTACGAAAGATAAATTATTAAATTCTAATAGGTTATTGATTTTGGTAGAAGTATATAAAAAATTACTTTCGTGTTTTTCAATATCATTCACTTTAATACTAATCAGTGCAAAAGCAACGGTGGTAAAGGATGTTTCCTTGCAACATTAACATTTCCCAAGATAATTTTAAAATACAACATTTACAATAAATTTGTATTCAAAGTTACAAATTGAATCAATTTGTTGTCATCAGTGGCGACTCATGCTTTAAACAATAGATCAGATTTAATCAGTATTAAACTAACAAAGTAGGACGTTTCAGTTACAACATTTACATTTTAATTAAAGAAAATGCTGAAAATTTAATCTTAATTTAGAAAAGTGCTGATGCAACAGAAATTTTCCTAAGAAGTTGAAAAAGGACTAAAATAATTTGAATGATATACACAGGTTGGTAGATACCTAACGTCAAAAATTTACGATAAAAGTTAAAAAGAAATACGAGGTAGTAAAGTTATACTTTTGTTGCATAAAACATCAATACTTTGATTTAATGGAATTACAAATAAGATTAATTTTGGTTAACAGAGGATATAGACAGAGTATTTAGTGCGTGAATCAATTTAATTGTTTGTCTTTCGCCACCTTTTCTTTCTATTATCATCAACGCAATTATTAATTAATTATTTTACCTTTACCTACTCTTAATTTACTGCTAGTTCACCTCATTTAATTAAAATCGTTTTTCCTCACTTTATCATCGCTATGTCACCGCCTATCATCGCTACTTACAGTCAGTCGGTCGACATAAATTACATGGCTACAACCCCAACTAGACGGATCTTATTAAAGAGTTCTTTTTTGGTTTATTAATCAACACTCAAGGCAGTTTTTATCTCTCCAATCGAAAATTCATAATTTCCCTATAAGATGTTTTTTAATAACTTTTCAATAGTGCAAGCACAATGTTAAGCTAAGGGATGTTTATTTATGACCACAGAAGTAAAAACTAAAAAAGAACAAAATCTAAATGACTAAACAACACAGACTGGAAGAAATTAAACTTACTTTTTTGTATGAGGGATAAAAACTTGCGGTTTAAGATATCCTTCTTTACACAGAGGGGTGACTTAGCAAACGCATTTTTATTTCCCTCTTGCTTTGTGTGCCGCAGAAGAGAGCCGTGAATTCGAGAAATTTAAATAGCTTTTTCCGTTGAATTTTATCTCATCTTAAAGCTGTTGATAAAGAGAATCTTTTTAGGCGTTCAAAATATTCAACTAGGTTACCTATAATGTAACGAGCTGGTGTGAAAACTAAATCTGTATCAATAATGACATGTACAATAATTATCGAAAAAATAATTTGAAAATTATACTTTGATTTACGGACTTTGAACTGACTTTGAAATGGACCTATAAAGAGTATAGTATTCGGTGATTTTTTTAAGTGATTGGGATCTTAGGAAGCGGTAAATGTTACGAGATTGGTTATAGTATTAACAAAAAATTGCATATTTTGATGAGCTTTAATAATCCGTTTAGAAAGTATCAAAATTCAAAATGGTTACCGAGATAATGTAAAAATAACTAAACATTGGAAATTTAGTTTTTCTGCAAATGTAAAAAAAGTCGACTTTGTGTCACTCAATATGTAAGGGTGAAGTTTAACTTCCCCACCTAGACAGGAAAAGTTGTCAGCCAAGTACTTTTCTCTGTCTAGACAGACAAAGTAAAATCTTAACCCTACTTAATTTTTATTTTTATAACGTATAAAGTGTTTTCTAAGCATTTGTAATGTAAAAAATTTAATGTTTTGTAAATTTTCCTTTATAATTAGTGCGTTGTGTTTAATAATTAGCTCTTTTTTCCAAATTTAAGTTAATTTTAAAATATTTGACAACTGAACTACAAGTAATTGACGCTTTATAGAAAAAATAAAATGTATACGGAGTCAAAGTAGTTTTGTATGACTCGCCTGTATTGCCAGACTCGCTAGCTACGAAAATTTTTGAGGAGGTCAAAAGAGGTATCAACCGATACTAAACTTGGCATTTTATCACACACGACGCTAGGTGTCGCGACGTTTAACTTTTCAAACAATTGATCTCTATAAGAAAGTGAAAGGCTGAACATCGCGACGCTTAGCGTCGATGTGATAAAATATCGAGTTTAGTATCGTTTGATAGCTCTTTTGACCTGCTAAAGATTATTACACAAATTAGCTATGGTTCATTTACATCCTTGTTGGTATGGGATAGATATACTTTTTTAATATCGGTATTACAAAAGGTACTGAAAAGAAAATGTTTAAAAACTGTTCTCGACTGTCCCAAGCAAAACCACAGCAACTGACATTTTTTTAAAAATCTGGTTTATGTATTCTTTGCATATATTGTGTTTTGCTGCATCATTTTAATGATTTTGAGAGCCATATTTTCATTAACATTGTAGAAATAGCTCCGTCTAAAAGACAGAAAGTGCACTTTATAATAGAATTACCAAACGCGTTTGTCTAGTTTTCTCACTGTAATCAAATAAGCACATACTGTGTTTTTGCTTAGGACAGCCGTTCTGATTATCTATATTTAAGCAAAACTAATGAAAATCGTCAAAACTGTTAAGTGACAAAAAAGACAAAACCAACAAAAGATAATTTTGAAAAAAACCCTGTCTAATAAAATTTAACGAGATTGGTATAATAGCTCGAGGTAGGTTGAAACAGACAGAGACATATAGGCATTTAAACCAATCCCACCTTTTTAGTTAATTTGAGTAAAAAGTTCCTAATAAAAATTTTCAGAAGGTCAAAAGAGCTATCAAACGATACTAAACTTAACACTTGATCTCCTTGACGCTAGGTGTTGTGAAGTGCAACTTTTCAAACAATATAGATCTCCATAAGAAAATGAAAAGTTCAACGTCGCGACGCCTAGCGTCGAAGTGATCAAATATCTAGTTTAGTAGCTATTTTGACCTGCTAAAAATTACTGCACAATTTAGCTACGGCTCATTTGAACCCCTGTTTAGATGGGATATACAGGGTGTCTCGGGAAGAATCTGCCAAACTTCAGAGAAGTGTTTCCTATGCCATTTTAAGCAACAAAAGTTGCATCAACATAAGACTGATTTGGAAAGGTTGGCAGGTGAGTTACTTACATCCAAATTGTTGCTAAAAATAGACTCTTTTGGAGAAAATCGCTGCACTTTCTGTATGGGAATCGTAGAAATTATCTTTTGGTCAGTTGTAGGTAAAGGTTCAAGTTAACTTGCGAGTTCTGGGTGCAGCAATAACTTGCTATACTTTCTGAATCGGACAATATGTTGATAAAACTTTTTTTGCTTAAAATGACATAAAAAACACATCCCTGAAGTTTGGAAGATTCTCCCGGAACACCCTGTAAACTTTTTTAATCTCGTAGTTACGAAGGTTAATCAAAACAAATTGTAAAAACCGTTTTGATTGTTTATATTTGAGTAAATCTAATGAAAATCGTCAAAGCTGTTGAAGATGAGTTGACGAGTTGACAAAGAGACAAAAAAGACAAAACCAACATTTAGAAAAAAAACTGTCTAATAAAATTTAACGAGATAGGCATAATAGCTCAGGAGGTAGGTTAAGAAACAGACAGAAAGACATACCTTTTTAGTAAAAAGGCATGTCTTTGTTTTTACCATTCCCACCTTTTTAGTCAATGCGAATGATAGATAAATCATCGAAAGATTACTATTAGAGTGGCTCGAAAGCTAAATAAAATGTTGTAAGACAATTAAAGGACTGTGCAGTCCTGTCCTGTACTCATTTACCAACAGGCCTTCTAAAATTTATGACGATTTTACTCTCAACCATAATATAGTTTATACAGAGCCAGGATAATATCGAACGAAGCAACCTGAGGCCATTTAAAATATGCTTCTGGTGTGGATGAGAAACATTCAGCCGTGTGCTGTAAGGAACTGGTTATAATATGAGTTTTTTATCTTTCTTTATCACAATGCAAGAGACATATATCCAGCTTCGTTTAACGACTCAACGTTGAGGTTATTTATAACCAGTTCCTTACAGCTCACGGCTAAAAAATATGCAAAAATTCCTCAGTGTCATGTAATATCAGTCATATCATGTCATTTCAGTCATGTCATATCATATGACTGGACAAAAAAGTCTTTAAATTAAAAAAAAAAGTACCCACACGATCTGATTCTAGTTTATTTTATGAACTTTTGCGCTATGAACGATTGATTTTAAAATGAGACAAAACCACCCCTCAAAATAAGAAAATTTTACATTCATGTCCTAAGTCTGCTTTCTTGGTATAACAAATAATGCTGTACATCTTTATCAGCTATACCTACGGCTAGAGAGAGAGACGAGAGTCTTATTTTCAGCGCCCTCTGTAGAAACGCTTCTAACCCATACCGTCACATTTTAGTTTTAGGGCCGATTTTATAAACATAACTTAAGTTAGAGTTTAACAAAGGTAAACTACGAATGAACTTGATTTTACAATGCGAATTTGCTTTGAATTCAGGTTTAACCTGAGTTTAATTTAAACCGCTGTTGAGCCTCAATTGTAAAAGCGACCCTTAAACATTTCATTTAGAAGTTTCCTTCGCAAACATCACTAAAAATATTTATACGAATATTTAATCCCAAATCCCAAAATTATTGTGTAAACTTGGCTCCGGTTACGATTACCTAACATCTTAGAAGTTCTATTACATGGTAACAGTCTTACAACTTCTAAAACCAGCCTTACAATTTCCTAAAATGTATTTAAGCTCATAGTACCTACCTACAAAGCTTAACCTTTTTAAAATTGCTTTGTAAAAAATTTCCAAATCTTTTGAGAAGCTTTACAATTCTTTGATAGATTTTCTAAACATTTTTATAAATTTTTCTACCTTCCCAAAGGCGTCTTTACAAAGCAGCAGATACTTTCTTTTCAAGTATTTTGATAACGCGACTGATACATCTATTTTGAGCTCTCCTGAAGCGATTTACAGGAATTTCGTTATTTAAAAAAAATAAAATATAAATACAAAGCGTTAGTTACCAATGAACATGAATCATCCATTATTAATATTATTTTCACTACTCTCGTATTTTAAAATAAAGGTTTCACACTTTTTTGTTTGAAAGGTTAATACCTCAAGATGAAGTTCCTTTCAGCTATGAAATTATGGTGAGATAATTAACTACGAAGCGGGATAAAGTGTGGTGTTGTAAGTTGGAAACTTGTGACGGTTGGTTACTGGTACATTTTGGAAAATCTACTGGATTATGTTTGATATTATGAGAAGAAAGAATTTAATTGTTAAATAACTTTAAGAAGCCGCAAATATTAAATGTGAATATCGTATTGAAATTTAATTCTCTTAAATAAACGCAATTGCCAGAGTTGGTAGCTAACAAATTAACCGACTACCGACTGAAGTTTTTGTAATTGGGCAATTTATAAAGTCAAGAACCTTTACACGCGCTTAAAATACAAATTATGCTCACGAAAATAAATCTATACAAGCATAAATAAATTAAATAGGAATCTCACCTGTGGTACTTGATGAATTTCGGTTTTCGATAGTCCAACGATTGTAACTAAATATGAAGCACACGTGCCGATACTAAGCATAAAACTGTAACGCAAACGAAGCGGCAACGTAACGTAAATTAAATAATCCAAAAGCAAAGCCCATCCGAGTCCTTCTCTTGAAGTAACTTCGTTCTTCTTTAAAAATATCGACAGTAACAACTGAGCATTTGCTATGTGCCAGGAAATATGAGGCATTGCGGCCCACAGGGTCCACTTTTCTATTCCTTTTTTGCACCAAATCAATAGAAAGCAATTTAATACTAGAAATGTGGTCATCGTTCCAAAAACTATTAGATCTTGACCACTAGGAACTACCAGCATATAAATATCAAATAATATAGCAGTGACCAAAAAGCATTCTAGGCCGGATCTTTTTTGCTTAACCGAATACGTCTGATATAATTTTTCTAAAGCGGGGTCTTTGAATGCACTCCAAAAAATGCACTTCGATTGCATTTTATCAACTATTAAAGCATCCGATTGGTCTGCCATCTTTTATTATTTCTTTATTTATTCTCTTTTTAATTTGTTCGTTTAATCTTTATGGCATTATCCATTTGGGTATTTTTACATTTTTTCTTCGTTTTAAATTTAACACAGTAACCGCACACTACGCTAGTGTCCTATTAACAATTAAAATTATTACTAATTTGTTTAAAACGAATTGGAATTTAAAAAAAAATGAAAATAAAACGGTTTTACTTACTGAGTAGTTTTGTTTTAGTGTCATTGAGATTTTGTGATAATAAATAAATGTAAAATGAATTGTACTTTTTTCTAATGAAAAGTTTTCCAACTTTTGTAACCGCACGTCAGCTGGAGATAGATATACCTTACTTTATTTCGTATGTAATGATCGTGAATTATAAAGTTAATTAGAAGGTATAATTATATGGCTGTCATATCAAATACGAAAATGACTTTGTTTTTGTGTGAATTTAATAAGTGTACCTGAGAAGTAGGTACTTTTGTGTACGGGAATTTATTTAGACGCTCAAAGTTTAGTAATTTTAAAATGATGATCTTACTTTTATTGTAACTAAATTGTTTAGTGTATCAAAAGCGTTAAACAATTAAAAAGGCATTGCTGTTTAACGATAATCATCAAGATACTCTTTAGTAATTTAAACGCTTTCTAAAAGTGTTATTATGAACGTAATGTCGTGTTTTAATTTGTTTATGTAATAAATAATAAATCTAGTTATTTTTGGTTTAAAATTATTACAAAATGAAAATAAAATCAAAATATTAAAACCATTAAAGACGAAATAATAATTAAAAAAAGTTGAGGTACAGAATTATCAAGAGGCCGATCAACACTTGCCAGCACGTGAGTCGATGTTCTGCTGCACATAACCTAATGGCACGCACATATCGATTTATAACCGGATCTTAGGCACCAACACGCCCTGAGCGAATCCGGCGAACGAAACAAGCTCACTGCTACCCGGAGTTGACGTTCCTAGAGCGCTTTAACACCAAAATTATACAAAATTGCGCAAGCGTTTCACAATATTTTCAATTAAAAATTAGCTATCAAAAAAAAATAAAAAAACACCTTCGATAAAATTTTACTTAACAACTACTCCATTAACAGAATCTTAACCTATTCTCATTGTAATTGTAAAAATTAATTTTATTTAATCTCACAATTATCTAATTATAATAATGTTTTCTCCACGTCCTTTTTAATGCAATAAACTTTTTAAGAAATTAAAAGTCATTCATAAAAAATTTATCAAGTTTACATTTACATTTTCTACGTCTCTTTTTCTTTCATCTAGCGAAAATTGATTTTTAAAAGTTTACTTGACAATTTTAAATACTCTTCATTACTCTTAATGATCCAGTAGAGAAGAAATTTTCCAATCACCTTGAATTTTCATTCCATTATTTAATTTGTGTGATTTATGCAGCGGCAGAGAGGTGCTAAATTTTTAAATAAGTCCAAGAGAATCACAGAGGGCTGTATGCCACACTCCTACGGTTCCACCAATATTAAAGTATTCAGAATTAATTTATTAATCGCAAAAACACTCAAAACTGTACAACGTGAGCATCTGCATGAACCTCCACAGCTCCTCACGCCCTGAAAAAGTTTCTCGATACGCCGCTGATTTAGAATCTTATGGTGAAAGCTCGGGAGCGAATTTGCAACTAAATGACAGCTCAATGTAGTGTTTAATCAGTCTAAGAATGTATTGAGAATGCTGAGAAATTTTAACACACATGTCACTTTGACTTTGTCATTAACTTTCTCAACTTGAACAATCTTCTTGATGTCATCTTGTTTTGATGTCTCCATTGAAAATCGCTCTTTAGCATAAAAATAGTAACAAAGGCTTGTACCTCGTTTTTTGGGACACTTTGCATTTTTTCTTCCTATTTAAGAATTTTCTAGTTTTATAACTGATATATTGCACTTGTTTCATTTATTTGAGTACTTCCACTTCAACGTTTTCTATTCGTAGTTCGTTCAATTGTTATTTCCAATTTACTTCAACTTGGAAACTTCATATTTTGAAATTTTGTCTTTTAGTGATTTTCGTCCAATATATTTTATTTTTATCTGTCAAGGAAGACATGTCAGTAATTGTAAAAGGTGGCAAAAAAGTATAATCTAATAGTTGTCTAACCTTAAAAGTGTCTCGAAACATCAAGCTGATGTTATTTATGATTTGAAATTTTTAAGAGTTGTGGAAAATGTAACTTTATCCTTTCAAGCATCTAATTTATGTATTTCTGCACGTACATTGTGATTATTCGGAGTATAGTGCAGTTAACAAACGCTCAACAAATGGGTTTAGAAGACATGGAAGAGGGTGGAATTTTTTTGTTCTAGAATTTGTTTGAGATATTCACTAGCAAAAATCGTTAATGTGTAACGATGCGTTTTTCTACACGTGTCAGAGTGTGACAAATCCTCAATATTCTGCTTCTAATACGGCAACTATCTGATCCTCCGTTTTTATACCATCTGCGATGCCATGGTATAAATTTTTATCCGGCGTTTACAACCTAACGTACTGTAAATGTATTCGAGGTCGCCCGTTCAATTTCAGTCCCCCCGATAAATTAAAATTATTTATTTTTATTTTTATTTATTTTGGCCCTTCAGGTATTCCAAATATATGTTTTCATCATTTTCATTTTCCTTGTTCACGTCCTTAATATTTTCAAGCCATTTTTTGTAATATTAAAATCATTTAAAATAATTAATATTTTAAATGCTTTTTAAAATTATTTGTAACTCACGTACCCCCTCAAAACTTATACCATTCGATGCCCCTTGTAAGCCCGAATATATCACCATCTACATAATCGCGTAAAAAGCATGTAAAAGATTGGTGATAAGCGCAAATATGAGTACGAAGCGTGCGGAGTAACATGTACGTTCCCACCCAATAATAAGCTGAGTCCGGATTGGTGATAAGAACTTGGTGGTGGAAAATTAATAAATATTCGACGTGCACTGATTTCAGGGGAGTCCGTAACTGTCCGTGTTAACACACTATAGTGCGTGATTGTGTCTAGTGTGATCCCCTTGTGCTGCGGTTAGTTGATGGTCTGGCGTCCCTGCACCAGTGGCTATTACAAGCTGCAGCTGTAGGGTTGAAGCTGATCGCGTCTACCCCAGTACGTTCATCCTGTTGGTAAGGCCCCCAGGGCTAATCACAAGTCCTCTCTTAACGGTAAGGCTTTTTCGGCCAATCGTTCCTTCTGTTGGTAAGGCCCCTAGGGTCAACCACACGTCACTTACACGGTCAGGTCTTTTGGGCCAATCGCTCCTCCTGTTGATAAGACCCCTAGGGCTAACCACAAGTCATATACACGGTCAGGTCTTTCGACCAATCGTTCCTCCTGTTGGTAAGGCCTCTAAGGCCAACCACTCATCTCTGAACGGTCAGGCCTTTTGGCCAATCGTTTTCCTTCCATTCGGTGGGGCTTCTTAGGCCAACCACACGTCCCTGAACGGTCAGGCCTTTTTGCCAATCGTTTTCCTCCCGTTGGTCAGGCCTTTTAGGCCAACTACACGTCCCTGAACGGTCAGGCCTTTTGGCCAATTGTTCCTCCCGTTGTTCAGGCCTCTTAGGCCATCCACACGCTCCTGACCGGTCAGTCCTTTCGGCCAATCGTTTCTCTCCCGTTGGTCAGGCTTCTCGAGCCAACCACACGTCCCTCAAAGGTCAGGCCTGTCGGCCAATCGTTTTCTCCCGTTGGTCAGGTCGCTTGGACCAACCACACGTCATCCTTTGCGGTCAGGCTTTAGTGCTAATCGCTTCCCTCCCGCTGGTCAGGCTTTCGGGACAACCACACGTCATCAGATCCCAGATCCGGTTCCTTGAAGCTGTTCCTGAAGCAAAACCGTTGCTGTGCGCAGGAACAACAGTGAACGAAGAGAAGAAAAGATTTTTAATTAAGTTTTGTTATTCAACAATAATATTTTATATTGTTTTTGAATAAATATTTTTTATTTTTTTTACAAGTGTTTGTTGTTGTTTGTTAATCGCTCCGAACATCCTCTTGTCTTCGACTTGAGCAACGTCGAAGGCATAACAATACATCCGATTGTTGTTACAATTGCATAATAAAAAAATTTTTGCTGTACGTTTATCGTCAAAGTTTTGCATCTACCACTTCAGCTCTTCGCTTACAGTAAAAGTCTTCACAAAAGAAGTTGTAGAGCATTAAATTTCCTTTACTATTTTAACGTGAGTCAAAATTTTATTTTTCATACTACATTGAGGATTTTTACGGGCGGATATCTCAAAACATATAAAGAATAGAGAAATAGTTAATAAAATCAATCATGTAGGAATGATAAGCTTTCATTTTACCAAGAGTAATATTTAAGACCCACCATTTTCTAAAAATATAAACGAAAACTCCAAAAACCGGAGTTTCCCATCCCGTCCCCATCCCGTCGATATAGCTAGAACCAGTGAATTTTAGTATTTTTATTTCCTAACTACTCCAAACACATTCCTGAAGACGAAAATTCCACTCTCTTCCATACCCTCTACACCTCTTCGTTGACTAAACTAGTAGCAGATATACAATTCATTTGCATTCTCTCAATTGTATAGTTAAGAAATTCCTAATTCTAATTGGAACGTACTCAGTAAGTGGGTGAGATCTTCGACTTATTATTAAACTTTAAACTGCGAGAATTTAAAAGATTGAGTGGGCTATTTTTGGTAAGCAGAACTGGTGTTTCGGATGAACCAAATACAGAGTTATAGTGGCTAAATAGATGAAAGGCGATGGTTACTTTAGAAAGCAGGACAATGGCCATGAAAAAAATGTGTAGAGAATTGCTGAATAGAGAAGAACCTACAGCGTCATTAAGCGAAAGACTTACATTTTAGTCGGGTAAGTTCAAATTATTATTGGAGGTACGGTCACTACACTCATGGGCGTACTGATGCATCTTAAATAATCGTCTTGCCACTTTCGGTACGCAATGACGTAAGCAGGTGGGTTCTTCTCTATTCAACAGGCCTCTAATAGCAGCCATCGTCGGTGGATACGCTGACTTTGGGGATTTTTCAAATAACAAGTTACTCGTTTACAATGTCCGATCAATGATCTTAGTAATCGCAGTTTTAAGCAACTGACAAACGATTTTCATTGGTTTCACCTACTGATGTTTTGAGTGAAGATCTAATTCAAGTATGTGTACAATTTTTTAATCGATTATCAACATATGCTTTTATTATGACATATGTACAGGCTTAGAATATGTAGGTAATAATAATTGGTACATTCCATTTAAAATTTTGAAAGTAGGTGTTTGAAATATCTAAAATATTTTTTAACAATTGTTTCTCTTTTGACGAATTACTAAAAATAATCTAGCAAATTTCATGTAGACCTAGTTATAATATTAGTTTGAAATTCTTTCAATAGCCGAGATATCTGCCGTGACACTTAAAATCAAACATTCTGTATAAATACAACAACTTTATTGCGGACACTAAGCTTATATGTTTAAAAGGCTTTCAGATGATGTTTTATGGGTACTATTTTATTTGGACGTGTGAGGGTTTATAGGTATAAGGGACTTGTAACCTATATCGACTCCGAACCGCGGTAAATGCGTACAACCCCTATATTGAGCAATTTACTGGAACTGAATTTAAAAAACCCACGTTGATTTACGATTACCTACCTCAGTTATAAGCGAAATATGCTCCAATCATAAAGTCAAATTCACCCCCTCTTATGTTATAGTGTTGTTCTAGTAGTTATTATGTTTGTTTACATTGTGTACTTTATTTACCATTTGTTACTATTGTCATAAGTACATCTATCTTCATATGAACAGCTCAAACAGACGTTTTCATTTGAAATCTGTTGTACTTGACACAGTTTTGTTTTTGAATTGTTATATACGATACTCACGCTTTATAGCGCTTTCTCAACTATAACATCGAGTGATCGATGTATTTTTTCAGTATTTTCATTCATTACTGAGAAAATAAATTATAAAATTGCATAAACGACAAATAATTAGAGAAAATTTGTGATGTTCCATACGGTGTATGGAACAAGAAAACCAGATAGATGGAAATAAAAAAATCGATGTCTTAACAAAAGAATACGTGTAGAGACGCGAAGTATTCCAGATCTAAAACAAATTTTTTCTCGTTAATTTTTAATCTGGACAGAGCATTTGAACATTCAGTAGTTTAATAATGGAGCTGATTGTACCTCTTTAGGGTTGTCAATGTCTACAAAACTTTTAAAATATCAATTTTAATTGTAATGTCAATCTAGTGCTGTGTTACGATATTTTAGATGAAGAACCGTCCAATGGGCTCCAATGAAACTTGTACGAAGTCTCTTTTGAAGTTGAGCTCGCATGTCGAAGCGAAAAAACTACGAGCACGATATTAATTTTAAAAATCCCATAGCTTGCACTATGCAGATGTCATTCTATGTTCTGAAGAATTACACAGAGGGATGTTCACTGCTAAATCAGAAGAACTGGGTGAAGCTACTCCTCTTTCCAACTCTCAGTACTCGATGGATTATCTACAAGTGATAGTTGAGTAAGGAACATACCGTAAGCCTCTTCATAAGAGCAAGGGGGAGAGGATAGTCTGAATACTGAAAATTGTGGATTATTGGCAAATCTAAAGGAAAGGGTAGACATAACCTCCAACTTCGTGCCTCGAACAGTCGTGATATTATAAAGTGATAATTTAAAGAAATTGTTATATACTGATTTTGCAAATGTCTGGAACTTATAAGAAGAATGGGGCCGAGCCAATGCGCTATAACGAAAATGTGTCTGGTAACATCTGGTCGGATCAATTTTAGAGATATAAAGAGATATATAGCGCTTGCTCCCTCCATCTCGGCCCGATCAGTCTTCTGCCTACCAATGAGCAAGATCGCCGTAAAGGTTATCCTATCCCGTCTGAGAGAACACACAGAAGACGGACACGTCATCCAGGACTAACAATATGGCTTCCAACCAGCTCACTCTACTGTTCACCAAACCGTCCGCCTAGTCGAGTTCGTCGCCGAAGCATTCGACTACAAGGACTACGCCGCTGCCGTCTTCCTGGATGTCTCCAAGGCTTTCGACAAGGTCTGGCACCAAGATCTACTCTACAAGATGATCACTCCTCGATAACCACCGTCGATAACGAAGCTCATCTCCTCCTTCCTTCCCCGTCAATTATTCAGTTTCAAGATTGACGACTCTCTATCCACCTCCAGACCTACCCTAGCCGGTGTCCCTCAAAGTGCCACCCTATCTCCGCACCTCTTCACCATCTTCAAAAGTGATATGCCACTAACCGAAGCTACTAATCTTTATATTTTTGAGGATGACACCTGTTTCATGGCTAGCAACAGGGACCCACGCCTGGTAGGATACCGACCTCAAAGAGCAACCGACCGCCTGGAGCTCTGGTTCAAGAAGTGGCGAATCTCCGTCAACCCACAGAAGAGTTCGTCCATTCACAACTCCAAGCGACCAAGTCTTCGGCGTCCGCCAAACATCGAGATCTTTGGCGAAGCCATTCCTTGGAAAGAGGAGGCCCGATATCTAGCACTAACCATCGACAAGAGACTTCCCTAGAAACCACACATCGAGGGAGCTATCGTCCGAGCGCGAGCTGCCTTTTCGCTACTATATCCGCTTTTTTCAGGTACAACGCTGGACTTCAGGAACAAGCTGCTTCTGTACAAAACCAACATTCGACCCATCATGACGTACGCCTCACCAGCCTCACCGTCCAACATCAAGAAGATGCAGACCATAGAGAACAAGATCCTGAGGACCGTCGTCAACGCACCATGGTTCATTCGCAACAGCAACCTTCAACAGTACCTACAGATGATTAGCATCCAGGATTTCATCCGAGAAGCAGCCTCCAAGTTCTACGAGACAACACTGGACCACGACAACTCTACCATCCGAAGACTATGGGAATACAACATCAACGAGTCTAGGCTTCGGAAGAGACATAAGTTGGTTCTTGACCGCGCCTAATAACCTCGTTACCGTTCACATAACAGACTAACGTTTATCGTCAGTGAATTCAGTAACATTTCACAATACATTTAATCAACGTTTTTTTTTCAGATCCGACCGATGAAGGAAGTACAGGGCAGAGCCCAGGCACCCCAACAGCCATTATCAAGATTCCAGATTCCCTACTATTCTTTTTGTAAGTTTCGGACTATACATTTTCAGCATGTATACCTACTACTCGTAAATACCAACTGAATAGTCTAATATTGTGCTACATTTCATTTCTAAAGTTATGTTCCAGTTATATCAAAAATTTTATTGTTTATTCAAGATATGCTTTTCAATAAACTTAAAACAGAGCAAATGGAGAAAGTTTCAGTTTGCTGTTTTGCTCTACATTCCGTGCATCGTCGAAAGAAAGTTTTGTATATCTTATTTTATTTACTACATCAATGGAACATAAATGGAATTCTTGCTAATTTTGCATAGACGAAGCACTTTAAAAGCATTCGAAAGGTTCTAAAAATAAGACCTAAGAAACTATAAAAGATAAATACTGATAAAAACAATATTTATTGCGAGATAATTTAATTTTATAAATAAATTGGTGCGTTTTGGTCTTTTGAAATATCGCTATACAAGGAAATTGAATTAAAGTGCATCCGTTGTAACTCTTTCCAACGCAACGAATACAAAGTATTGAATCATGCACTAAAATATAATAGAAAAGCTTTGAAAATTTGTAAAGGAGTGGAAATTCGTCCACTTTTGGGAAGTAATTCTATTTTTTCTCATTTGCTTATCTTGAAAACTTTAATTGATTACATCGGAGAGAAGCTGCTAAATAACTGACCCATAAAATGTTGATTTGAGCCTTCGCCTGCTTAAAAGAGGTTCAATTAAAATACCTAGCTGATTAGCTGTAAAAATGTTATTAACTTAGTAACTCTGAAATAATTTTTTGTTAAAGACCACTCAAACTGTGCTTATGGTTGTTATTAAAATTATTATGCTGTTTTTGTAGCCTACTATAAAAGAAACTTTAGTTTGGGAGTTTGTTTCAAAGCTTACATTTCGTAAGAAAAAAACATCAATGAAACACCATGCGAATTTCAAAAAAAAGAACTTTTAGAGCCCACAAAACCCATAAACACATGAAGAAAGATTTTTTTAACATAAATCAATCCAAACCAATTTGACGATAAGCTTGAATTACCAAAGTTTAATAAGCAATGCCATAAATAACCCTTCTTAAATATTGAACAACTTCAAAAGAGATTAACGATAGTGACCCGATGTTACTCCGCAAAAATAATCTTTGGAATACGATTCGTTTTGCCTTGAGGTGTTTATTTTCGACAAAAGAGGCGGTAAATCATTGCGAGTAAAAGTTGGATCGATCGCACAATTTTGTGGTTTTGGTTGTGCAAATACCTATAAGCGTTAACTACAAACAAGATCATTTAGTGCTTTATTAATTGCCCGTCAAAATAATTACAATTCAAGATTATTTTCAATTAGAAATGTCAAACAATTTGTATCTGCACGCATCTACGAGTAAAACCATTTGAACGTGGTTCGTTTAATTAAATCATCTTTCATAATGTGAAAAGATGTAGAGATAATGCTTTTTTACTGCTTTACGTAAAAATGCTGAAAATTTATTTTCTATTAAAAAATTAAAGGAGCTAGACTTGATGTAAGTTGAGTGAATTTGTATGTTTTTTGAATTTATGGCTGTTTGGTAATTTTTAAAAATTATTAAAACCTTCTATTTTCCTCAAAGTTTTATACTTAATATAAGTAAATAAATTATAAACAGATTTACACTTTACAACTATAGCAGCAAGAAAAAATGGTGTAGTTTCGATTTATTTTTTTGAGATAAAGACCATGGTGTTTTGAAAAGTTTCCATCGATTTACTCTAACAAAAAGAAATCAAGACTAGGCCATTCGTTTTTTTCTAGTTCCTAATAGTTACAGAGAAACCCTCTGTACCTAATTTGAGGAATTTACTGTACATAGTAGAAAGCAGAAGATGCTGTGTGATGGTAAAAATAGGCGCCCATAACAATTAAGAAATTTAATGTCAATATCTCTAATGTCTTTCTTTTTTTCACCAAACGGCCTAACAGGGCACTAAAATTTTTAAAAAAGCTACAGTTCAAAATGAGAAATAAAGAAATTGGGATGAATCTGTCAGACGGAGAGACATTAAGACATTTAAGTCCTGCCGATCGTAATCCTGGTGACTCTTCAACCTCTGGTGAATCAACTGAGTCGTCGTAAAGCTCTACCAAGTAGTACTCTTGGTGATCAACTCTGGTAAAACTGTTATCATTTAGACAATAAATATTCTATCCACCTACCAGTCTGCTGGGGTGGATGGTGGGAAATCATGGTATACGCACCATTAAAGACATTCTACGGAGATTCCTGGGGATGGCACATGACATTTACATAAGAGATGGAAACTATTCTGTGTGATTACGTTATGAGTAGATGAAGGTATATTCAAAAACTAAGAATTTACCTCATACACTGCTGTAATAAAATACAAAGTTCGAGTCGTCATCTTTGTAGAAGATGAAGGACCTAGTAAATTAACCAACCATAGTTAACTGGTCGCGATGGTTTCAGAAAGACTCAATTTGTGAATATTTGACTTCTTGGGTTAGAAATGATCTTAAGAGGAGAGTACGTAGTATTACTATTTTATTAACCAAATTTAAGGTAAACTTACGATGAGCTGTAGATCAACCATATAAATAATTTATTTGGTTACTGAACCATACCAGCGTGAACTTGCCGTGTAACGTGTAGATTTTCCGATCATCAGAAATTACATGAATCCGAATTTATTCGCAATTTATGTGTAAAACTATTAACATTTTTTTTCTGGGCCAAAAAATCTTTAAGGGCGCGCTGACAAACCGGCAAAAGTTGGAGTTAAAATAACGTTAAAAATAAGCCTTTAGTTTGTCTTGCGGAATTTAAAAACTAAACGTTATATGAACTTAATTTTTTTGAAATTTTAATAAAGAAAGATCAATGAAGGAGATGGACAATTTTCATTGCTTTATATTATGAATAAATAGGTTAAATTAATTTTTGAAAACAAGAAACTTTCAAATTTTGAAGCAACCAATATTGATGAAATTCCGTTATCTCCTGGTGGAGATCGTTATAAGAACAATACCTAATTTTTAAATGATTCCATCGCTAATTAAACGAAACGAGGAAGATAATACTGAATCAAAATATGTCCTTAGCGGTCTTTTCAACCAAATCTTTCGACAATAGTTCAGGCATTGCCTTTTAGATGGCCCAAGCAAAATTTTAAAGTTCCAGGTATAAATTTTTAACTTTACTATTCCTTTGTAACAATATACTCATTACAGCATCGAAAACCGTCCAAAACGATGTTGTAATGTTCTACTTTTAAGTACTGTTTCTTGTTTTTTTTAGTTTGAGATTGGTTGACATTGGTAATTAAAATAATTATTTTGACAGTATGTTGGCACCATCTATATTTTTTTTTCTTCAACTTAAAGTGGTAAAAATACACGCTATGGCAAAAATGTCTCCCCTCCACTTTAGCAGCGCGCCCTTAACCCATTAACGCCCAAGCATAAAATAGCCAAAAGTTGCAAAAAGTCATAAGAAACAGCTTTTTCTTCCTGTTGTCATAAGACGACGCTGGGCGGCGTTAAGAGAGCGGTTTCAAACGAATGAACGGGAAAGAAGATATTTAGACATTCCGCTCGTTACCGTTAGCAACTTTAATATCCGGTTGATATCACACACTTTATAGTGATAATTCTCAATAGGGTAAGGTTTAAAGAAGGCAATGACATATTTGCATATGGAAAATAAGACCTTAATTAGTAAAAAAAGTTCAATTGAACTGGAGGAAATTTAAAAAAACAGAGAATGTTGTTTTTACCCAAAACTGACTTCCGAAGAAAGTAGGGTTAACCTCACTTCTTCGAACCCTTGTTACGGAGTTAATAGTAAATAAAAATATGTTACGTGATTAAAAGAAAATGCCGATCCTTTTTGATAAGGTCTTTTTTTAGCCCAAATCCAAAATTTCCTTTAATAAGGAAAAATTTAATTTAATTTTATAAACGTCAATAAAGCCAGTAGCGCGTGTTCCTGGGGTCTAAGAATACGTATGTCATCCCTTCTTAGTAAGGGAATTTGAAATTGTTGTAAAAGGGGTCAGAAGTTGATAAACTTCGTCAGTTGACGAACTTCTTTTCGTAACAGCATCTTGAAAGGCGCGTTAATAGAGCATAGGATGGAGAAATCGAATCAGGTTTTATTACAGAAGTTTGAGAACTCTTTGGTGAGTGACTATGAAACCGAGGCGGACTTCGAACGAAAAGCCGCGAAGCAGTTAATGGAAGAGGCACAACGGCGTTGCCAGTTGACGTGGCAGGAGTGGCATGTGGAACCAGACCAAAGCATCGAGATAATGCTACGTACGGAAACGAAACGGAGCTTCGACCATGACTGCAAAATTTGATTCCGTTCTGTATTCGCTCCCGAAAATGTTTCTAAACCCTAGTCCTAACCTTAAAATTTTGCCCTTTTACCATCCTTAAACCCAACTTGTGTAGCAGGTAGAAATAATTGATCTCATTGATTCCCCATCTATTTGTATACGATAGTCCTACCCCGTATTCCGACGATCCCATCCCTTGACGCAGCCGAATTCCAACTCCCCTCAGAAAGAATCTGATAATCATCCCGTTTAATCGTATTAGACCATCCCTATTTCCTTAAGTAAAACTCCCTAGAGATATCACCACACACAATACCTAAAGTCTTAAAGTCAATACCCTTTGACCTAAAGTATTCGTTGAAAAACCAAACCTAAACAAATAAAACATCAAGGGATACGGAGGAGAGAGCAGACATTTCATGGATATTTTTAGTTTTTTTTCCCAAAAACGGGGTACCTTATGAAAAAATTACAAGAATATTTTATTTTAGAGAATTAACTTCCACATTTAAATCTGCAATAAAAATATTAAAAAATCTTCTAAAGACTCCGCCTCTTAAAAAACAGAATTTAAAAAATCAAAAAGTACGAGTACAGTCAGCCCTTCAATTATTGACCACCCAGGCTATACGCCAGGGTGGTTATTAACCAACAACAACAAAAGGATAGAAGGGCAGGTTGTCGATTTACTACTTGTTAGCAAAATAAAGTTACCCCTCGATTTAAGTAGGGGCTGTTATGATGGTTGCATCTACAATTAGTGCTAAACGTATAGTTTAGTGGCCGTTAAATGTGAGACTGACTGTACCTTAATTTTAAGTACAGAACATACTTTAGAAGCTAACCTTTAGAAGGAACCAAATTAGTTTAACCTCTATTTTCGGTTTTACATTTGGCTATTAAATTTGCAACCCCTTGTATACTACCCTAAGTAAGTAATTGGAATTTGTTTAGATCGAAGCTTATAATTTTTACACTAAACTTGACACAATTTAGTAAAATCAATCGATTTTATCCTGAGGAAAGCAATTTATGCTTTGGCTTTAAAAAACCATTATGTAGGTACATTACGTGCAGTCCACTGCCATATTAAATTTAGAATATTATGCAAAGAGTTAATGTACTAAACGTACTAAATTTAAAATGCGTTTAACAATTTACTATTTTTTAAATTGTGTCATTTAATTATTATAAAACATAATGGATGTTTAATGAAAATCTGTCACGACAGTTTACCCTTCAATATAATCCATCCAATTACATGTATCTTTGTGAACAAAGAAAATCAAATTAGCTTTGATTACCAATGTTATAATTGATGAATTGACACACATCCATAATGACGTGATACGACTTTTATAAAATTCAAAATAAATTTATAATTGCATTATTGTACAAATACTATCATACTATGTAAAGTTCACTTTAATAAAATATTAATTAATATTTCAATTTTAATTACAGCTTAAAAATTTAATTTTAGCTCTAATGAACACGCGAAACTTAATTAGAAAAATCGCAAATAAAAATAAAACTAAAAGAAGCTGAAAGTTTTATCGTGTTAGTATTTATTTAATATCCTTATCCTCAGGCGTCCTGGTTCCTTATTAAATTATTATTAATTGCAAAAATTATTAAATTTTTTAATTTTAAACAGTCATAAATATTTGATAAATACAGTTTAAAGTAATAAAATGGATGAAAACTAGAAGATTGTGTCTCCAAATAGCACAATTTAGTTCAATTCGAGCTTCAGGGTTAGGGATGTGGTAGGGTAGGTTGGCACGAAATTCTGGATGAGAGATATTGATTACTGAGCTAGAGCCCCTGCTACTTCGTTCAACGTTAGCGTACTACTACTAGCTTGGGAGTTTTGATCTTTAGATTATCTTTTTAGACCTTTCGACTATATACGTGTTTTAATTGAAGATATAAATCAATTATATATTATTTAGGGATACTTCAGTCACATTTTAGATTCGCTAAATTATTACTTAATTCTCTTTGAGTTGATTGTTGGAGCATTAATTATGGAGAGGACGTTTAATAATGAATATTACACATTATAATTAAAATGAAGGCATTTAACATACCCATATTCAAATATTTAATTAAAATAATATAGGTGATGTGTTATCAAAGAACTTTATCCATCATTTTAGGTCATTTTAGTCATTTTAGGTTATCCGAAAAAAGCGAAGCAAATCGTTTTGTTTCAAAATCATTTTATGTGACTAGCAGTACAACTAAAATTTACCACATTATAGTAAATAAAATACCATACATCGTGTACATGTGTACACGTGTACATCGTGTATGGCCTCACAATTATTGGCCATATTGGTTATTATCCAACAACGACAAAATGACAGAAAGAGGGGTTGTTGATTTACTACTTGTAAGCAAAATAAAGTTATGATGGTTGCATCCACAATTAGTGCTAAACGTATAGCTAGGGTGGCCATTAAATGTGAGGTTAACTGTACCGTTTTCTGTAAACAGTGCTGTAGAAGATGTACAGGAATGGGGTTCACAAGAGAGAGAAAAAAAATTTAATTTCTCAAAGAATATTATTCTTTCAAATTCCCGTTAATAATTTAGTGTTTTTTATCATTAAATTTTGGTTATATTACCAATGAATAATGAATTAATGACTCAGTCAAATCATGAACAAAATTATAGATTAAATACCATTAAAATAAATAAAAAAACTAACCTTAGAAAACAGTCACGCTGTTGAACGTGAAACACAATCACAAAAATCCAAAAGACACAAGAGACTATTTCAAATAAATAATAAATTCGAAGTTACTACATCGCGTCTAAAAATAATACTAAAACAAACTAATGATTGTTATTGGAAAGTTTACAAAAATATCTTATCGTATTAAACCACCTGCATGTATTTTAATTTATCATTTTTAAAATTGAATTATTTAAAATTATAAAATATTTAATAGATAAGCAATATCAATACAATTAGCTACAGGGTAATCAAGAACATCAAATTGCTCTTAAGGGGTTAGTGGGGAAAATGATTCACCCTGCACATACTTTAAAAAAATTCTCTTCTACGCCGATTTTCAAATTGTCGATTAAGTTTTTGTTAAAATTTTGTTTTTCAATTGGGGTGCTTAATACGAAGAAAAAGTCGTGATGGTTCAGTGGTACAGCGCTGAACTACAGAGCAATAGGTTCCGGGTTCGAATCCCGACTCGGACCTGCCATGTTAACTTGGCTTTTCGACTTCAGGGTGCACTCGGCCCTTGAAATTGAGTACACAGGTGCATAACCTGTGGTAAAAATTAGGCGTAGTGCTTGCCACATTACCTCGTAATACATAGCTAGTAGTAGCGACCGTACTCGCTACCCCTAAAGCATTTGACGCTAAAAAAGGGGCACATTATATTATTAATACGAGGAAAGATATAATCTTATAGCAGTGCTGTAAACAATAGGCACGCAGGGCCCGCAAAGCCCGCATTTCGCTAGGGTTCCACAATAGAAAGGGCCCCCAAAACATCGTTTAGTTTAAAAAGTCGTTTTAAAATCGATTTGTGGTAAAGTAAAATGATGATTAACGAGGACAGGTGTAGGGGTCTTTAATCTGTATTTTGCTGGAAAGCCTCCAAACTCTTAGTTACGCTTACGCTACTATCTTATAGACTCAAAAATTAATATATATCAGAAATTAGCAAGCGGCCACTGAGCCGATTAACTCGTACATATTAATTATCCTACTACAATGCAGTTTTAAAGAGAAACAAGCCCAAACGATTTTTAAAAACATTCAGAGGCGGAGTATTAACAATGTTATTCCGCGAAGAGTTCTAATCGTTTACGACACGCACGAAAAAATGTTCTGTCGACTTTTGCTCTGAAATCGCTGAGGGACTAGCTTGAAAGTTGCCTCTCATATGAAAATTATCACTAAATTTAAACTTTTCACGCAATAAACACTTAAGCCTGCGCCACACGGACAGACTTGCCTTCCGGGTTGGCTTGTGTAGGCGGCTTGTGTAGCCATCCTGTACGTACACGTACAGGCCAAACAGGAGCGTCTGGACATCTTTCAGGCGGCCTGTACAGGCCAAAGCGGAGGGTCTCGTTATATCGTTCAGGCTCCGGTTTGGTCTTTGCAGGTCGGCCTGCTTAGGTCAAACCGGAAGGTAAGCCTGTGTGTGTGGCGCGGCTTTTATAGTGGTTACTAATTATTTTGTAGGTTTCAACCAAGCCTTAAGACACACGCCTGCGTCTTAAGGCGACGCCACACACATAGGCTTATCTTTCGGTTTGGCCTGTGTAGGTCTAGGTGCACAGGCCAAATCGAAGCATCTGAACATTTTTCGGGCGGCCTGCGCGGTTTTTGACTTGGTCTGTGCAGAAAGACCAACTTTAAGCCTTGCTTTAAAATTCGCCTGCACAGGCCTGGCCGGACTAAAAGCCTGTACGTGTAGACACAGAGTAATAAGTCCGGCTTACGTGCGCGGTTTGGCCTGCAGAGGTTAAACAGGAAGGTAAGCCAGTGTGCGGTTTAGCTTTTAGAGAGGAAATTTCTAGCTTGTCAAGCCGTAAGGCAAATTTTTTAAACTCGCAACCAGTTTGGTAGCCTTACATTGAATCTTCTACAAGTGGTTTATTTTATCTTTAACAAAGTATGAGTTCTCGACGCGCTCTCAAAATTCCAATATCGGTCTAACGTATGTTTTGTAGATCTTCAAAAATACTCTAGGGTTTAGATTCTTAAAGGCTATTTTTATTAAATAAATGCCCTTTTCACAATGTGCAAGATATAGGTCACCACTCATTAAAAGACAAAGGTCAACCTGATCAGTAACCTCGACCACATTATGTTGTTAAAAGTGTAATTGCAATGTGGAGAAATCATTTAGTATTTAGCGTCAACAATCATTTTTTGACCACGCAATTATTCTGTCTAAATCTGACTGCAGAACTGACTTACTGACAAGCTGGATGTTGTAGAATTTCGAATCGTCCTCAAATAAACTTTTGGGATAATGGATGCATTCGATAAGGTCTGCGATGTAGGCAAGAAAAACTATTGACCCCAGGACAGATCCTTGGGATTGGGATATACCGCTCAGTATTAAATGCGAAGCTGATGACGAATCGCCGACTATAGCACCGAAAGACACGGTTTGTTAGGAAGTATTTTATCAAGTTTAATAAATTGTTTCGAACACCATAGTTTTCAAGCTTCAACAGTAATCTCTAGATGGGAAGTCGGTTTAAAGCTTTCTCAAAGTCTAGGTGGATGACATCGGTTGGAGTCCGCGAGTCCTATGACCTAATCCAATCATCCAGATTCATCAGAAAATTTGAAACCACTGATCTTCCCGGAACGAAACCATGTTGATAACTTGGAATTATAGAGTTGGACAACAGCAATTATACAGTAAGCTGCAAGTTTATCTCCATTTTTGTGGGTAAAATAATTGATTTTTCTAATCTTGAGGTAAAGTTTCTTGATCTAGTGATGTCTACATAACTTAAGACCCATTTAACCAACTCTACAAGTAAGTGAGCGTCTCGTGTTAGGAAGCGTTTTTGGAAACAACCTGTATTGTAAATGTATAGCATGTTTTGTCCAAAAAATAAAGTTTTGACTGTTCCCGACAAAACTGAAATGGCACAAAACATTTATGAATATTTCATGTCATTTACATAAAATTCCATTCTTTGTAAATTGCTAAATATGGAAGTTATAGAAGTATTCAGACTTCCCGTGTCATCCAGTACATGAGCGTCTCGTTTTATTACTGAAAAGCATCATTCATTATAATTATTGATCTAACATTTTTTCCTTAGTAATTTACTAACAATAGCAAGAACAAGATTCGCTTTTTAAATTACTTATTCAGAAATCCATTGTCTTTCGATAAAGCTTTGTCACACTTTTTTATATTTACAAAAATCAATAATTTTTCAATACACCAAATTTAAAATAAAATCGAGAGGCAATTTTTTAGAAATTGTTTTTTACTAAAATAAAATTTTCCCAAGTCTCACAATCATAAAAATGTACTCAACGTTTTGTTTTGTTTACAATGTGATTAATTCATTTTATAATTAATTTGCAATAATTAAATTGTATAGTTTTAAATTAATTACGCCACAGTGAATTCATAAATTAATTTTCATATAATTTTATGTGTTTTTATCTTTTTGCTGTTTTTGAGTAAAAACTTACGAGCCCTTGAGCATATCTCTCGTTAGATGAAACTACATACTTTCAACTTACCCTATTTTAAGAAACTGTGTGATGTAGGAAACGGATGTAAATTCAGCTTCCTACAAAAACGAATTTATGAAGATATTTAATATTTTCACAACATTTTGGTTTATTTCTCGAATAAATTAAACTTTCTTTCAACTTCTCATAATAAGGAAAGAATTTTCTATTTGAGGGATAGATTAAACAATTGACTGTCTTAACTGAATTAGGAACGTTCAAAAAAGAAAAGCAATGGAAAACTATAGTTTAACTTGTTGTAGTTTTACGTATACAAAATCTCTTGAAAATAGAAAGGTTTCCTAATTAAATTAGAAACATTTACGGAATACCGATGAATTGGTTGAGTTATATATAATAAAGTTTTTTTTTGGAGCTTTCTTTATTCGACTATAACTTGAAATCTAATTTATAAAAAGAAAAAGGATAAATTAACGTCTATCTTTTTTTTTTAAATAAATAATCTAAATCACGAACGTGAAAATAATATGAAGGTTTTATTTTTAGAATCGTTTAACGTTTAACCAAGTTTAACACTGTTAGTTCCAGAGCCGATTTTAACTTTGCGACAAAGCGTCATATAGTGTAATAGTAATTTAAACTTTTAGTAGTGAAAATCCGATAGCTGATGCTTCAACACATTTATTATAAATACAAAAAGTTTCAATTCATTTAGTTAGCGAGCTAAATTTATTTAACATCCACTCTTTAAAAAATAAAATAAATTTATCGCGAAGGTTTTGGTGCTTTAGGAAAAACAACAAATTTTTTTTCATACATTAACGATTTTTACGAGTGAATATCTCCGGAACTATAAGAAATACAGAAAAAATAAATAAAAGTAATTTTGAGAAAAATTTGATAAGCTTTCATTTTGATAAGAATAGTTTTTTTCCTAGGGCCTACCCTTTTTGAGATATAAGCGAAAATCTCAAGAGCGGGACCTTTCTATCTTCCTCCTACCCTTAGCCACTTTGTCGCGATTTTGTAACTAGATTCATTCAAAAGCTATCAAGGGCTAGGTATACTTTAGACATGCACTGTATATTTCTAATTTCTTATGTATGAGCCTTGATTGAGGGAGGTATGAGTATGAGTAATGAGTATACTGACCACTACACGAATTATTTGCCTCGCCAGAAAAATTAGCTAGACATAGCTCTGTTTTATACAAAATAAAATAAAACTTATTTTTGTCATAGCGATCAAGGTTTTCTTTTTATTAAGAAACAAACTTCATAAAATAGTGTTTTAAAGATGGAGTATGTCATATTTCGTAATTCAAAAAGAAAAGTATTAATAAATGATCCTACATCTAAAGTAAAGAGAGTATACATACTTGAAAATTTTTGAACGAGCTAAAAGTCATAAAGAATTTCTTAAGCAATTTCAAAGCAAACAAAAGTAAAAAGTAAGTTTTATGAGCACTACAGAAAACTTAAACGTAATATGGTTTTTAAAATACCTTTCTTATTGGGCTTACATTTGGACTTTTTTCTCGAGAAGCCTCCAGCTTTCTGTACGATGAAAACGAAAAATACTTCTACCATAGAGACTATTGCTACACTTTTATGCCAAGTCAAGTAGAAAATCTATACAAAAATTATATTTGAAAGATTTAGTAAATGTAAAACCGCGTAATAGAAAGATTTGATTAATATATTTCCAATCAGAACAAAAAATGCTAGAAGAATCATAGGTTCGTTTAATAAAAAAAATCAATTTGGGTATCAGTGAAGGTTAAAGACAAGGGTAGTCATAATTTTGGTCGCATTAGTTTACGCTTCATCAGAAACTCAATTGGAGATGTCACCTCGACAATAAAATTGAGAAAGCATGTGCTGCTTTTTGGCAGTGTCGTAGAGCGGTGGGCACGACCTGGGATATTACTCCCAGAATCAACCTCTGGCTCTACACAGCCATTATCAGACCGATGCTAACATACGTGCCATTGTTTGGTGGCCCAGGATCAATAAAAAAACCACCATAATCCAACTCCTTTGACCTTTTTGTGCCTTCCTCTACTAGATCTCTTTGTGAAGCAGCTGGCCGTAAGGACAGCTCTAAGGTTACGCGGACTGGGCATGTGGAATAATTCAACAAACGTAGAACGTTTAAGAATTGTCGAGGACAGCACGAAAGAGCTGCCTCTACTCACTTTAGGTACGGATTACATTCCACCTGCATATATTTTCAACAGATCATTCAAGATGTCAATAGATGCAAAAACTGTCATACCTGACATTTCTATCTACACCGACGGATCTAAAATAGATAGCGGCTCCGGAGCGGGTATTATACTCACCTGAGCTGAATCTAAACAAAAGCATATCGCTTGACAAGCACACCTCAGTTTTTCAAACGGAACTAATAGGTATTCTAGAAGGCTCTCGGAATATTATAGAGAGCGAAATCATCAATCAAAACATTCAGATTTCGACAGACAACAGAGCGGTGCTCGCGGCACTAAACAGCCACAAAATAACCTTTGGTTTGGTGCTAGAATGCATCAAAGTTCTAAATCAGATATCTACAAATAATGACCTAAAACTCTGCTGGGTCAATGGTCATCAAGGAAACAAAGGTCATGAAAGAGTTGATCAGTTGGCGAGAAAGGGCTCGGCGACTTTTTTCTACTGTACCAGCTGCAAGTTCACCTAAACAGCTATAAATGCCCCATCTAAAAAGTACGGTAATGATTACCTACGACTGTCCCGTGATAACCTACATGCCATAGCTGGCACTCTCACTAGACACTGTCGACTGAACAAGCATCCATACAGAATGGGTGTTGCTGACAGTCCCAATTGTAGAGGATGCAACGAAGCGAATGAAACAATGGAACACGTGCTTTGTCACTGCCCTGCGTTAACGCTAATTCGAGGATCCATGTTAGGGGGTACTGGCCTAACATGGCCAGCATCAGCGACACTTCAACCACCAGTTTCCTTGAGTTCATCCAAGGCCAGCCATCCTGGGCCAAAAGGAGTTGCTAAAGAGAGGCGGCACAATAGGCTCGATCAAGTGGTCTAAGTGCGCGTAAACCTCGGTTTACCCTCTACCCTAACAATCCTAATTCTAATCTTAAACGGTGTTTGCAAAACCGACCAGGGAATTTATGAGAGCATGAACTTATCTGAAAAGTTGTTCTCCATTTCTTCAGGAAAATTTTTTTCGTTTCTCTGTGTAATCTTACCGAAGCCATAAAACCAAGTAGAGTAGAAGCAAATGAAATTTCCGAGGGGTTATCCACTCTCTGCAGTCAATGTACAAAAATGGAGCTGTCAATGGTAGTCATCTGCAGTCAGTGGCAGCCATAGCATATGCAGTCATGGGCACTCAACTGCAGTCAGTGTACAAATTCAGAACAGTGGCTGACCCCTCGGAAATTTCTTTGAATTTTACCCAGTAATTCAGACAGGACAGGACTTAGCCTACATTTCTTCTCTTGTCTTGTCTTTCTCGAACGTAAAAGCCAATATTGTTCAACATTATCATTTTATTTTTAACAAGAACAAATGTTTTATCGAGTTATACAACATGAATATTATATTTAAGTCCTTTAGTGTAATAGCTTAGTAATTAAAATAATTAAATTCAAAAATAAATCCTATTCAAAATAGGAAATTAAAAAATTATGTAGGTAAATTATAAATAAATTACCACAATTATTTTTTATTATTGTCTCTATTATACCCATACTCTTCCAATTTTTTAAAATAATTTTCTTCGGATAACAACTGTAAATGCCAGGAACGGTTGTCAAATGGTCCACAAGATCCTCCATATTCAACAGGAAGAATATCAGGTCGCACGAAAGCATGCAGTGAGCTAAAATTGCTTCCATGTAGATAAATCTGAAACAATCCCACATTTTAGTTTGTAGTCCAATCAACGAACGCCCAAGAAAAGGGGTGTAGAGTACATGGAAGAGAGTAGAATTTTTTTCTTCAGGAAGTGTTTGGAGTAGATAAGATGTAGAAATACTAAGAGTCCCTGGTCCTAGCTACATATGGCTATGAGAGGGAGAAGGGTTGGAAAGGTCCAGTTTTTTTGGGTTTTCATTTATGTCTCGAAAACGGTGAATCCTAGAAAAAATATTACTCTTAGCAAAGTGAAAGATTATCAAACTTAAAATATTGTTTCTATTCAATTCTTAATCTATTCCTTATAGTTTACGAAATAGAGGTGCTAGAGGCAAAATGTTGACGAAAAACGAGATGCAAAATTTTTTTTTCATATTTATTAACGATTTTTGCGGGTGGATATCTCGAAAACTATAAGGAATAGCAAAAAATAATTTAATCGATTTTATAAAAAATTTGGTAATCTTTCATTTTGCTATGAATATTTTTTTCTCTAGAATTCATCGTTTTCGAGATATAAGCGAAAATCCCTAAAGTAAGATCTTTCTACCCTCTTCCTCTCTTAGCCATGCAAAACATTCCTGCAAAAAAATTCCATCCTTTTCCATAACCCCTTCGTTACCCCTTCTACTTGTCTTTTAAGTTGTCTACTTACTCTTTTTCTTATTTTCTCTTTTATAAATGGTTTAAGCACAGCCATAATTGCATCAAAATAAAATGGTTCGTTTACAATGTGAAATCCTTTAAAGCGTAATGGAAACGTTTCTTGGACAACTTCGACGGTCCTTTTTGCATAATAAGGTGTAAAAAATCTGGCATGATGTAAACTCAATCCTGCCATATCTAAAATAACAACTATACCAGCAATTTGTGTTTCTGGTTGACGCACTACTTGCTCTAACGCAACAATATTAGTCCTAAATATGTTGTCGATTGTCATTTTCGTAGAATCAAATTTATCTACAACAAAACAGAGACTCGCTTAAATAATGAACCAACTTTTTAATTGCTAAATCACCATACCTACTCTAATAATGTAAACTTTTCTCCCAAATTGGTCTCTATTATCCAAAACAACTTGAGCGTGTGAGTCTAAAACTTGGTTCAACTCGGAAGGCAAAGGACACTTAAATAGTTCAGGGTACTTTAATTTCATCATATAATATCTTTGTAACTAAAATATTAATTTAGAAAAAAATTATTCTACTCACAAATAACTAAAACTTACCATGGAAAAAGCTTTTTGATAATCAAACTTCCTCGCTCGTAAAAATCTAATAATGAATTCTTCTCCTTCAGGCACTGAAAGATTTTCATCATCTGCAAATATAAACAGGAAGGTATATTTTTTGTAAGCAAACAATTTTACTTATTTACTTTCAATAAGTGATTTTAGCAATGCTACTTGTTCTTTGTATTTTTCTGGCGTTTCGTTTAATTCTTCTTCTGCCATTTGTTGCCATTTGTTGCTTAAATTATAGCTGTTTTTGTTTAAATTAAAACAAAACTCCTTTGGTAAAAATGATTCTTGATCGATGGACATGTTGATGGTCTTATACTAAACTAATTATAAATAAATAGTAATTAAGATATAATAGAATAGATTTACCACATTAATTTAGATTATTTTTTATTCTTTTTAAAGCCTTCCATGGAACCGACAAAATGTTGGATTTTCGACTTGCGCTCTTTCGACTAGCCCTTTTATTGACTATTTAATAATATTTTCGTGTTGCACGATTCATTTCTATGGAAAATCAATATTTTGTACGAGTAAACATGAAAATTAAAGAATAAACTATTTTTATAATTTAAAATTGGTTAAAATTGTTAAAACGTCAATTTTAAACAAATAAAATTCTCTAAACGCTACTGCTTACGCCATCTCTAGATTATTTAAATAAACTTTTCCTAAAGTTGTAGTTATCGTTCTACCATAAATAATTTTACAATTTTTAATTTAAATTACTAATATTAGTACTCATTATAAAGGAAAAAGCAATTCTTTAACTAAGTACATTATTTACATTATATTTTCGATTTCCAATGAATTCTTCCTATTAAATAATTTTTTATTGCGATTTTCATTAAGTAATAATAAAATCTAGGTACTTAATTGATAATTACTAATTAAGATGATTTATGAACAAATTTAAGTTTCCCAAGTTTACTGTTTATTTGACAAAATGTGAGACACCAAATATTTAAATTTGGAAATACAATTTTATCCTATTTAATTTACAATAGAGGTCAAATTAGAGTAATTGCAGTCATTAAGGATGCGATTTGTTGCACTTATTGCTGAGATGGGTAACATTTGCTAATTTTGCGTTGTAAGTTTCTCAAAAACCAAAAGTTAAAATGAAATTTTGATTTGTTTATCAAATAGTTGCCGTTAAAGTCTCGGAGATGAGTTAATTTCAACCTTAAATGGGAAGTATTTAATAACTGTAAAATGCAGTACAAAAATGAAAAATTATTCTTATTAATTGCCACCTTATTTCTTTACAAAAATCATTCAAAAATTGCTCATCTCCGAGACTTTAAAGGCAACTATTTGATAAACAAATCAAAATTTCATTTTAACTTTTGGTTTTTGAGAAACTTACAACGCAAAATTAGCAAATGTTGCCCATCTCAGCAATAAGTGCAACTGCGATAGCTATACCTACTAAATCGCATCCTTAAGGAGCTACATTGACATTTAGGAGAGATGTCGATGACGTATGAAAATGAGTCAACTGATAGGTCTTTCTTTGTTCACTTTCTACTGCTCAACTAACACAGTTGGAACAAACATGTTAAATTTTCTGAAAATTAATTTTATCCTCCTTAATTTACAATAGAGGTCAAATTAGAGTAATTGCAGTCATTAAAGAGCTCCATTGACATTCACGACAGACGTGGAGGACGTATGAAAATGAGTGAACTGATGGATCTTTCTTTGTTCATTTTCTGCTGCTCAACTAAAACAGTTGGAAGAAATTTATTAAAAGTTTTTGAAATTTAATTTTATCCTCTTTAATTTACAATAGAGGTCAAATTAGAGTAATTGCAGTCATTAAAGAGCTCCATTGACATTCACGACAGACGTGGAGGACGTATGAAAATGAGTGAACTGATGGATCTTTCTTTGTTCATTTTCTGCTGCTCAACTAAAACAGTTGGAAGAAATTTATTAAAAGTTTTTGAAATTTAATTTTATCCTCTTTAATTTACAATAGAGGTCAAATTAGAGTAATTGCAGTCGTTAAAGAGCTCCATTGACATTCACGACAGACGTGGCGGATGTATGAAAATGAGAGAACTGATGGATCTTTCTTTGTTCATTTTCTGCTGCTCAACTAAAACAGTTGGAAGAAATTTATTAAAAGTTTTTGAAATTTAATTTTATCCTCTTTAATTTACAATAGAGGTCAAATTAGAGTAATTGCAGTCATTAAAGAGCTCCATTGACATTCACGACATACGTGGAGGACGTATGAAAATGAGTGAACTGATGGATCTTTCTTTGTTCATTTTCTGCTGCTCAACTAAAACAGTTGGAAGAAATTTATTAAAAGTTTTTGAAATTTAATTTTATCCTCTTTAATTTATAATAGAGGTCAAATTAGAGTAATTGCAGTCATTAAAGAGCTCCATTGACATTCACGACAGACGTGGAGGACGTATGAAAATGAGTGAACTGATGGACCTTTCTTTGTTCATTTTCTGCTACTCAACTAAAACAGTTGGAAGAAACTTGTTAAATGTTTCTGAAATTTAATTTTATTCTTTTTAATTTACAATAGAAGTCAAATTAGAGTAATTGCAGTCTTTAAGGAGCTACATTGAAATTTAGGAGAGACGTCGACGACGTAAGAAAATGAGTCAACTGATGGGTCTTTCTTTGTTCACTTTCTACTGCTCAACTAACACAGTTGGAACAAACATGTTTAATGTTTCTGAAAATTAATTTTATCCTCCTTAATTTACAATAGAGGTCAAATTAGAGTAATTGCAGTCATTAAAGAGCTCCATTGACATTCACGACAGACGTGGAGGACGTATGAAAATGAGTGAACTGATGGATCTTTCTTTGTTCACTTTCTACTGCTCAACCTACACAGTTGGAACAAACATGTTAAATGTTTCTGAAATTTAATTTTATCCTCTTTAATTTACAATAGAGGTCAAATTATAGTAACAGCAGTCATTAAGGAGCTACATTGACATTCAGGAGAGACGTCAACAACGAATGAAAATAAGTCAACTGGGGGGTCTTTCTTTGTTCACTTTCTATTGGTCAACTAACACAGTTGGAACAAACTTGTGAAATGTTTCTGAAAGATAATTTTATTCTCTTTAATTTATAATAGAGGTCAGCAGAGACGTCGACGACGTATGAGAATAATTCAACTAATGGATCTATCTTTATTCTCTCTGTACTGGTCAACTGAAACAATTGGTACTGGTAGGAACGTTTTGGATATTTCTGAAAAACAATTTTATCCTCTTTCTATCTTGAGTGCTAAAAAAATTTTACTGTTATTATATTCATAGAGAGAGACTTACGATAAGGAAAAGTTAAAACTAGCTTTATCTTAAATCTTTTTTATCATGCTTGGTAGCTTGGTGCATTTCCAAAATCCGGAAATAAAACATAAATTTTTTTATTTAAACAACTAACAGTATAAACTAACACCATACAAAATTGCCTGTTTAAAAAGTGAAAACGTTCATTAAAAAATAAGATCTAATTGCACTAAACTTAATATAAATTCACATAAATTCTTATCAGTAACACTTAAAAATGGTAGTAGGTAGTAACATTGAAGATTACTGTTCAAACTTTTGTATTTGTACTCGATGGTTCTAAATACTTTAACTTCTGTTCAATTTTATCTGCATTATCATACAACACTTTGCGAACTACATCAAAATTAACCGGCAAAGCGGTTCCGCCATACTCTTCAGGCAAATAACGAGGATCAATGTGTTTGTGTAGTGAGCTCCAGTTATCATAATGGAAGTAAAACTAAAATCAAAAAATTGTATTTGATTTGTTTATTATACGAAGGTATCAAAATAAGAATGTTTGGACCAATTAAACAAAGATCTAAACTTAAGCTTTCTTCAAACGTTCTTATTCTGATCACGATCACATGGTTTTATCGTTTAATGTTAAAAAACTTACTCTTTCCGTCATCTTAGAAGGGAGGAAGGGCCAAAGTATTCTAACAAAACTATTGATAATAATCGATGTATTTACAACATGATAAACGTATTCTTTGCAAGGTAATAAATCCGCTCTTTTTCCACCATACTTTAAATTGTGCGGAGTTAGCCACTGCATTAATTTCCATTGTAAACCGTTTGCATCCAAAATTACAGCCACACCTTTAGATTGAAATTCTGGATCGTCTAATAATAATTCAAACCACATTTCATCTACGTGAGTATTTTCGAGACAAGTTGTTTTGTCTGGATAAATGCTACCTAAAATGTACTGATTTTAAAAAATATTGTTTAATACAGTATGCAGCCATATTCATCCCCGTTGCCTCTTAACTCTCATATATCTCATTAACGTTAAAGTAGACAAAATATGGGAGCCTAGAGGGAGGACTAGAGGTAGCTGGAATGAACTGCTATGTGACAGTCAGATATTAAGTCTCAGCAAATGTTCTCGAAATTCTGACTCACTCGCAATCTTTATATTACATTATTTTCCTCTAAATAGTACACGATGATTGATAATTACCTAATAAAGCAAGAAATACATGACGTCCCTCCCGATCTTTTACATTTGGTAAAAACCCTTTACTTTGCAATTCGAATTGTTCCTTTAATTCTAACGGCGATCCATTGGCAAACCACTCTGGTCTTTTTAGAAATAGATTCAGGAAATCATCTATCTGCAAAAATAAATTATAAAAAGGTACACTAAACAAAGATTTAGACTTACCATACGATATGATAGATGAATATCAAAATTTTTACAGTGTAAATATCGAAGTAGGTAAGGTGTGTCTTTACGAATGTTTTGAAATTTCTTATCCGCTGAAACAAAAAACAATATTAGAAGTTAGAAAATGAAAATGACTTCTTAGGCTGTGTTCTCTTTAGGAAGTTGTTCAAGCAATACAGTAGTACTATAAGCTGACAAAAAGTCAGTCTAAAATACCCCTAAATTTTTATTTATATGCCCTTTTAAAGGAAGAAATTCAGAAAGTAAGGTAATATTTATACTATTGCCATGAATTAAGCCACAAAATAACGGTAATAATTAGAGCCCGGATTTATAAGCATTTATTATTTCAAAATAAGCGCTTAAAAAAGCTCTAAAAAAGCACTATATAAATCCAATAATCAGAATCAAAAATTAATTTTTATTAAAAATTTGAATTATCATTTGCGAAGAAAATTAATTCATTGAAAAAGATTGTAGCCTGTTGTAAGCGTATTTGTAAACAGAAAAACTCAAAAAGTCGAAAATCTTAACTGATTTATAATGAGAGCTCTAGTTCTGTTTATACTTTATAGCCTATAAATATAGACCTATAAATAATAGGTGTATCTGTGCCCATATTAGGGTTCAAATCTTCAACTTCTACTCCCAAATAGTGCTGTAGTTGTAGTAATAAGAAAATGTCTTTTAAGCAAAATATTAAAAAAAAGAAAAATGAGCATTATCAACTGGCTTAAATCATAAACAAAAAGTTTAGAATCCGGGCTCTAGTAATCATTAATGGAAATGATGAGAGAATAATATTCTAAGGACTAGTAAACAACTGTAAACGGATGACAAATTCATTGAATTTTTAATAATTTCTTGTAATTTTCTTCTTTTATTTTTTAGCAAATCTTTACATTTTATGGTCTTGTTTATTATTTATGATGTACTTTAAGACCATATAAATTATTTATAATGCAATCTCCATTATTAGATCCAATTAACATTATAATAAATTATTACATACCTATTAATTTTAATTTAGTTTTAATTGTTACTAGTTTTATTTTCACTTTAATTATGATCTATTAATTGTTTTGAGTTGAATGCAAAAATTCCATTTAAAAAAATTATTAGACTACTAATTTGTTCATTTGATTGAAATTGTAGTTCCAAAGATAACCAATAGTCACCAATAAGGCCTGTCACTTTAAAAAAAAATATATCGAATATCGATAAAAGAAAATTATCGATATTTCCGATATTATCGATATTTCCGATAATATCGATATTTCCAATAATATCGATATTTTTGATAATATCGATATATTCGAAAATATCGATATTATCGATAATATCGATATTTCCAATATTGATTTTTTTGATAATATCGATATTTTCGATAATTTAGATATTATCAGGAAAATATCGGAATTGTTTATCGATTTCATGCTCAGTAATAAATTTTATAATCCATTCACTTATTATTTGTGCTATGGTTGGCCATGAACTTTTATTTTTTGGTTTGCCAAAATAAAAAGTCCCTATTAAGTTGACTGACAGCTCTTGACAATACCAAAAAAATGACAGACCACTGACAGACCAACTATTAACACAATTGATAAAAGTCACTACTCTACAATACAATATACCGGGTGATTAGCACCAAACCTGGCCATAGGGCAATTTAACATTATGCATATTTCCAAAAATATATGAATTGCCATGGTAACGTGCCATGGTTACCATATATTTTTGGAAATTAGCGTAACGTTAAGTCGCCCTATGGCCAGGTTTGGTGCTAATCACCCGGTATATGTATCTATAAATTATTTAACTTTATTGATGTAAAAGTACCAAAAAATACTGCAAAAAAATGAAATTGCTCCTCCCTGAAGTAATTAAAAAAATTTCAAAGATTTATAAAATATCGAAAATATCGCTATTATCGAAAATATCGATATTATCGAAAATATCGTATTATCGAAATTATCGATATTATCGAAAATATCGATATCATCGAAAATATCGATATTATCTAAATCTAAATTATCGATATTATCGAAAATATCGATATTATCGAAATAACGATATATCGATATCGCTTTTTTCTAATATCGTTATTCGTTATTTTCGATAATATCGATAAAAAGTACCAGGCCTAATCACCAATAGTGACTTAATTTTAAACAGGCTGTATATTTTGAATTCTCCTGATGTTCTAATGTGGACCTGAGCAGCCCCATCTCACCACATTATGCCACACTAAAACATAAGTGAACTAACCAAAAGATTTAGTGGTAAAAAAATTTGGTATGTATTGGTAGTGCAAGTGTGTATCGCTAAACCAACGCTTTATAAAGTACAGCATCGGTTGACTGAGTTAGACTAAGTATTACAATCATTCAGTTGGCCCTGTTGGAGGCTCAACTGAAAACACATTTAGCAGTCAGCCCAGGTTAGTAAGTAAAGCCTTTCACAGACCAATGAGGCCTAGTTTATGATCGCGGTAAGATAATTAATACTAGAGTCTTATATTTGAGTGTTCAGACAAGAACGATCTGGCGTTATCTCGATTGATCGCGGCCGTGGCCGCTACCGTGCTTGGCCGCGTGTTTGCATTGGTCTGTGACAGCCTTAATTGGTTCATAGAATCTTTAATAATATATAGCTTAAACAAACTATAAGTTTCATAAACAAAAGTTTCAAAGATTTCGCAATAATGATAAAACAGTAAGCTCCTAATTGCAGATTCCAGTGCCGAAGAAGAAAATTTTGATTTAGAGAAAACAGGAGTAAAATTTTTACAAACTTTAGGCATATTCAGCAATGCACTGTATTCGCCGAAACACATAATTTATTGACGACTGCCAGAGTTTTTGGCTATAGCACAGCGACTTGCGAGTCTACTTTCTCTGTGTTGACAAAAGGATTAACTGTCCACAGCGACTCTCTATGTGCCAGCAACGAATGTCTAATTTGGTCCATCTTGCAAGTACTAACAAAATCAAAGAAAGTATAATTTTTTGAGCCTGCCCTGATAACATAGTCTAGCTACGGCTCTGTCCAAAAACTCTAGGAAGGTCAGACAGTAGATGTAAAAATTAATTTCTCAGTTTTGAGTACTGGGTTTAACTAACATTAAATTTCCTGAGGCAAAAATTTTTCTTATACATTAACAATTTTTGCGAGCACGTATCTGGAAAACTTTAAGGAATAGAATAAAAATGTATAGAAACAATCTTGTTGAAAATTTGATAAGTTTTCATTTTGCTATAAAAAAATTTTTGCCTAGGACCCACCATTTTTTAGATATAAGCGTAAACCCCAAAAACGGGACCTTTGCACTCCCTTCCTCCCCTTAGCCATATAGCTAGGACCGTGGGCTTTAAGTATTTTTACCTCCTAACTAGAAAAATATTCCACCATCTTCCATGTCTTCTACAGTCTACTAGTCTACACCCCTTTTTTGAGCTTTCGTTGACTTGACAAATTAGCAATGACAATGAACACTGTTAATCACACAGGACTCTAAAAAGAAAAACTAAATATTAATTAAATTTATTTTAAATAGGAAAATTTTCAAACACTTATGTTAAGAGGGGACCAATATTAACCTTTGAAGACAGACCAGGCCCACTTTTTATAGTTACGACCCTGTTACATCGGGTGAAACGCGAAAACAATGGATAGTTGGCAATTTTTCTTAAAAAAGCCAGGATGGAATCTCATTATCCATTAAATGTAAGATGACTAATCCCGAAAATTTACCATTGTCTAGCTTAGTTTTCGCTCACCGTTTGCCGCACCATGATAAATTTTCTGCGGGCGCCCATGATAACGTTCTAATTATTTTTACAAAATGAAAATGTGGCAATAGCAATAGTAATCAGCAACAGACTAGTAGACTTAGAAAGTGTCATTTGTAGAAATAGTTTATACTTAAATAGCCCCTTGCAGAAATACATAATAGATTAATATGAAGTAATTTAAGTTAAACTTAAGCGTCATTAGAGAATGCATATTAATTTTACATAATACTCCAGTAGTTTCAAAATATTAAAATAAGGTAGAATGTATCTAAAAGACTCATAAATGTATAAAAACAAAAGTGTAACGTTCAACTAAAAAGAAAATGTAAATTTGACAGCTTGATATAAAAATTATAAAAATGTGATGTATTACGACATTACGACCCAAATTATTTTTCTGTATGCGTGATTCAACAAAAATTAATGCTTTGACATTCACATAAATTATAAAAAAACTCGATTCTAGATACCCTTGAATCTTTGTTTAATTAAATTAACGTCAGTTAACTTCTTAAACTATAAATATTTCTTGCAAGAAAATAAAGTATATTGTTTAATAAGAAGCAAAAATGATACTTTTTTCCACGAGTCGCTTCTCTTGTCAGATGAGATGAAGTAGAGTTTGACAACTACTGCATTATAAATGCTTAGAAATATCATTTTATGTTACAATTTGTTATTACTTTCCGATACCTTAAGGTATTAAAGGAAAGTATTAGGTTTGTTCCAGCAAACAATTCTGAACGGTTACAGGTACTGTTTTACTGCGCATGCGCGGTTCGATTCCAAGATCGAATCAGTTCTGAACTGTCAATGCTGGAACGGGACCAGTCATTTTATTTTCTACAGAAAGCGATAGATGCCCTCACATAAGTTTTTTTGTACTGTCCTTCGCTTCTAATTCAAATAATTTAAGCGCTATGATTTAAATTCAGTTTAGTAACCATAAGTTCATAATAAAACTTGATGTTCTTGAGCGTTTGATCATTTTATAACTTGGCCAGCCATGTTGCTTAAGAAAGCAGTTACACGTCCAATCCCTGGATGTAACGAACTTATCGTTATATCGAAACGATCTCCCACGTCTGGTAAAAAAAGCCGTTTGATGTCCGGCAAATCATAAAAAATTAACATATGTTTTAAGGGAGATATTTTCCCAAATCCACCCGAAGATTCAGCTTGATAATAGTCGTTCGTTCTAAACTGCTCCGCTAGATTTTCCAAAATTTCTTTAGAAACCCGAAAGTGTTCCAAAAACTCCTTGTAGTTGTATAGTGGCACGGTTTCTTCAACGTATCCCTCTATTTTAGGGCTACTTCGGTTTTCCCCAAAAGAAGTTCTAGAAACTGTTCTTGAGCTTGATGATGAGGAAGACGAAGAAGATTACACAAAAGTTCATTAAAAATGAGTAAACTACTATTCTGTTGCTAAACTAAACGCGCGAAGTCGACAGATTCAATTTGCACATGATCGGAATTATAAATACTTGCTTCGAACCTAGAACTGCTTTTACAGTTCTAAAACCGTTCCGAATCATTCCGAATCAAAATTCGTTTATGCTGGAACGTCAAATTCAGAGTGACAGTTCGAGATTTGTATTGCTGGAACGCGTTGTTCGAACTGCGCATGTCTAGAACAGTTCTGAACAGTTCTATTACCGTTCGAATTGCTGCTGGAACGAACCTAATGTAATGGGGTAAAAAAATTTTTTTGAGATAACACCGGATATATGTATTTTGAGGTCCCCCGAGTCGATCTAGACCATTTTTAGAAAAAAGTCTGTGTGTGTGTATGTATGTGTGGATGTAGTTCCCCACGAAATCTCTGAAACGGCCGAACCGATTGACTTGAAATTTGGTATAGGGTCTTATCAGATAACGACGGAGTGCAGAAAGGAGTTTGTTCAAAATCGGTCCGCTAGGGGGCGTGCAATTAAGGAAATTGTGTGTTTTTTAAATGGAACTATATAATTTTTTTTAAATCATCCGATAGAGAACTTTTTTTTTTATTCAATGATATAAAATTTTTTAAAATTATTTTGTTTTTAAAAGAGTTTTTACGCAATCAAATATCTAATAATATTTGGCAGCTGACGTTTCTGACAATTGTCAAAAAATTTGACAGTTGTCAAAAAATTTGACATTTGTCAAAAAATTTTGACTTTTATTTATTTTTAATCAGTGATTATAAAAATGTTCAGTATTCTTTTGTTTTCTAACTGTTTTGGTCTTAAAATAATCAACTCAATCGGAAAGTCTTGTGTTGACACAACAGATATTTATAAATAAGTAAGGGTATACTTAACAACCTTAACCTCACTTCTTATTAACAAAATGGTCTTTTGACGTTTGAAGAAAAAATTATTTTTTATAAAAGTTTTTAGCCATGTTTTTCTTTGAAACAAATGGAACATTTACCAATCAAAATTAATGAAATTCTCACAATCAATGAGTTCTTCGTACCTAATGCAACAAACTTGAATTTTACGACTTTGACCCTGAATATTTGCATAGTCATTAAATACAAAAAGCAACTTCCAAAGGTCGTAACAGAGTACGGATTTTTGGACCAAATCTCACATAATTTTGAATATTGGATCTCTCATCCTTATCACCTGATGGCAAATGTTACGGTAACCATCCAAAATATAGGTAACTCAAAATATAGCAACTTCAGGTATAGAAAATGAGCACCTGAAATTTCAATTTGGTCCTAATATTTTCCTCGTTAGAGACTTGCCGCTTAGATAACGTTAGCCAAAACTTTGACAGTTGTGATTTTCTTGAGTAATATGCATTTATGTAATGAATTTGAATTGAATTACCAGAGCAGTTTTAATTAATTTAATTACTTGACGGTTGTCAAAGTCATGGCTAACCATATTTCATATGCTAATTTGCTTACGAAGTAGCTTTCGAATTGAAAATCGTTTTCTTGGAATACCAAGTATAGTATACACCCACTTAGCATGCTCACCATGGGGATCTCAAAACTGTAAGAGATACGAAGTCGGTTAAATGACACCAAATGTAGCCTCTTTCATGGCCAACTCGATCCTACTTTTGTTTTTTGAAAAGTATTATTAGCACTCTAGATATTTAGAAAAAACTGAAAAAGTTAATTTTATTTAAATGCCTATAACTTTTTTATTAATCAAAATAATATCGATTTTTAAAAAAAAGGATAATAGGCACTACTAAAACCAATACATTTAATAAACAAAAGAATTATTTTATAAGGCCGTTTTGGAGATATGATGCAAAGTTACATTTTTTTAAATGCAAACCTAACCTCAATTTTATGTTTTTGCAAAGCTAATTTCCTTCTCTTTTCAAAAATGTACGTTTTTAAATTTTTTAATTTTTTTAATTTTTTAGTATTTTTTTATGAATTTTTGTTACACTTTTTTTTTGATATTCTTATGTTTAATTTCAATAGTTTTTTTTATTCGATTGTTTCAAGGGATATTTGATTTAAAAAAATTTTTTAACATTAAATAACAAATTTATTATTTAATTTTAAGTTACCAAACAAGAATTTGAAAAAATAAGCCTATCAACCTTTATATTTTTGAAAAGAGAAAAACATAATATTAATACTATGTTTTCATTTAAAAAAATATAACTTTGCATCATATCTGCAAAACGGCCTAATAAAAAAATTATTTTGTATATTAAATTTATAGGTTTTAGAAGTGCCTGTTATCCTTTTTTTATAAAAATTAAAATTATCTTGATTAATAAAAAAGTTATAGGCATTTAAAGAAAATGAACTTTTTCAGTTTTTTCTAAATATCTAGAGTGCTAATAATATTTTTCAAAAAACAAAAGTAGGATCGAGTTTGCTATAAAAGAGGCTACATTTGGTGCCATTTAACCGATTTCCTATCTCTTACAGTTTACGAGAACCCCATGGTGAGCATGCTAAGTGGGACACCCGGTATTTTGAGCACCCTTTAAGATTGTCCTTTTGCTATAGCGACTTTTACTGCATGGCCTTATGTACCAAAAGCTATTCTACACAGAGATGAGTTAAAAACTAGTTCAAACATAGCTCAAAAATGACAATAATAGCAATACCATTTTTTTCATTATTAAGTAATCAGACAATTAATTTCATTAATGTCATTATTGAATTATTACTGCTTATTATTTTATAAAATAATACAGACTATTACAACAAATTTTAACATGCTGTTTAACAGAATAAACTCGATATCAAGAGGTCAAGGTATACTGGGTATAAGGAAAGGTGCAAAAAAAGGCATTTCGAAACTAGATTCTCCCGATGGTTGTATAGTCACTATTGTCTCATTTTTATACCTTCTTCTCTAGTTACGAGAAGATAGATACATAATATGATAGAGTCATTGACTTCAGTGGTTAAATGCAAAAAAAATTGAAAAAATTAGACATGAAAAAATAGTACCTGACGTCACGATTACGATTGGCCTTATTGTTGTTTTGAATTATAAACAACGATTATATCTAATAACTCTGAATTAATTAACTAATTAGTAATTTACAAAAAAGAAACTAAAACATTTAAAATATTTAATAAGCGAATTTAAACGAATAAAAAATAAAAAAAAGCAAAACATTTACTTTTATTGTTACACTTTTTAATTTCGATTATTAAACCGTTACATAGCGCACTTCACGATTCAAAACATAAATAAACAAAAATTTTGTTATTACAACTTTTTTTGCTACAATAAACTGTTTATTTAACTGTAACCTTACCATCTAATAACTCCCGAAGCTGCTTAACACTTTCGTTGTAATTTTCTTTATTTATTTGTTTTTCTAAACTATCACTTTCAATTTTTTCAGAAGACATTTTAAGCTTACTTGGTTTAAATAAATAGACAGAGCACTTCCACACTTCGTCAATGACTAGAAAGCATCAACGAAAATGTAAACCAACAGGTTACTCTCGGTTGATGGGAAATAATAATAATGCTAACATAGACTACCTAAGTTGTTTGTAAATTGTTATAAGCATTTCAAGGTCGCAAAAAAACTGATTTGTTTATATTTTAATAATTATATGAATTTGTCGATGATTTATTTTACGAATAGTTAAAGCAATGGTAGCCTAATCGAAAGACGTCTTCAGGTTTGATAGAAGTCTTGAATTGTATAATGTCCCTGTTATTAAGCGTAAGCGATGACAAAAGGTTATGCAAATTCCTTCTTTATACAACTTTGAAGCTCTTATCATACGCAAACATTTTTTACCACAGATTCTTTTTTAGATTGTTATATAAAAAAACCCACCAATAACATGCGTATAGGATGGACGGTTTACCTCAGAGTAAAGCCTAACCATGTTGACCATGCACAAATTCTCGTGCTCTAAAACTTTTATTTTCTGTTATATAGATGTTCTTCAGTGCTGCTTTCAAAAGGTTTTAGAATAATAAATTGTTCTCATGTAAAGCTGATCTTTTCGTCAGAACATTGAGTTATTAAGTAGGCAGTCAAAAAAAAGTAATCCACAATAGCACCATAACTTGAATTAATTGGTGCCTTAAGCAATCAACGATGTGACACCCATTAATAGTTTGCAAACTTCAACACGTTGATACAGTGAGTCACTATCTAGATTGAGCAATAATTAAACTTCTGGTTCGACATGAGCAAAATTACTTTTGCGATTTGTGAAATCTTGGAAACCGTTGAAACATTTCTATATTATCCAGAATTCAATATATTTATAAGAAATTTAAAAGCAATGTGTTAAATAGGCCACTACAGCCTAAGCTGTCTTCTCGTGTTTACAACTCCAGCTACTAGATAAACCTGATAAAGTTTTGAGCATTGCATCAAATTTTGTGTGAAGTGGAAGAGTTTTATGAAATTTTCAGTAAATTTCTTCTATAAAATCATACATTCGTACACTAATAACCAGGACCAGCCATTCTGACTTCTTGCAAGTCGTCTGTAAGTTTTATAATATAATATAAAAATGATTATATTATTTGGCCCGATTGAAAAAACTTTAGGTCTCCCACAAGAGGTCTAAAGTTCATCATTTTCTTAAACAAATTAAATTCTTCTACATTTTTTTTTGTAATGAATATTGAGGTGGTTTTTCTTTCCAAGTTGAAAAATGTTAACAATAGGGTGTGAAATAAAAGTATAAAAAAAAATAGTGCCCTAATGGAACATTTAGGTCTCCCGCAAGAGGTCTAAAGTTTATCATTTTCTTAAAAAAATTGAATTCTTCTATACTTTTTTTTGTAATGAAGGTTGAGGTGATTTTTCTTTCCAAGTTGAAAAATGTTAACAATAGGATGTCAGATAAAATTATAAAAAAAGATATTACTCTAATGCAACGTTTAGGTCCCCCCACAGGCACCCACGCCCGTAGTACATGGAGCTTGCGAGAGCTACTAACTCCTTTTGTCAATTGAGTCGTGTGTCTCTGTCTGTGTGTTACCACCGCTTATTAATTCTCTTTTGTAAAGTCAGTGATTATAATTAGTGATATTTAGTGAATTTAGGATGGTTTTTATGTTTACGATCATTAGTAAAAAAGCTCACTTAACACGAAAAACTACGGAAGTGCTCATTATCGGCCAACCTAAAGATACAATAATTTCAGTGTACTGCCAACTAAATTACATCCCACATAGCATGTAAATATGTATTGGATATCCTATGGATATTTACTATGTCCCAACGCATATCCATAGAATGTGCATTTTTAATGCCAGGTATATGAAATGGATATTCATTTCATATACGTTTGTCAGACAATTTATAATACATAGGATATACATAAGGGATATGAAATGTATATTCGTTGTGGATATTCTGCTCATATACGTTGGTAACACAAAATGTGATACATAGGACATACATAAAGTATATGAAATGTATATTCCTACTGTATATTCATGGTATATTCCAGTTTGCATCCCAATTTGCATAGAGACCATGAAAAATGTCCAGAGCTCTAGTATCGTTATTTGCAGTCCGATTTTCAATATTCAAACATCAAATTCAATTATTTTAATCCGAAAAATTCGGAAAATTTAATTAGTTGTTATAATTTTGAGAATCGAATTATAAATAACGATTTAAAAGCTCTGGGCATTCTTCGTTTATCTCTCTGTTTCCGATACAGGCACAGGTGCTGAATATTTGCTGTTTACATTCAAAAATGTTGTGGAATAAGAAAATTACTAGCTTAGTTTCAATTTCCTAATTAGCCAAAAAACTGAAGAAAGAAAAAATAAACTCACAAATAAATATAAAATACAGCTTTATTAATTTTAGCAATAACATCTTATTTCATATCTATCTATCTACAATAGCTTCTTCATTCTGGTTCGGCACAGCCTGAAAAAGAATATGAAGTTAATACGAGTACCTACATTACTAATTATTAGTACTACTTTATGTTGCCTCAACATTACAGAAATGTAATGAAATTTTGCATCTAAAACTTACCGTAAGAAGTTAATTCTCTCAGGAACAATATCTTCTTTATATTAGGTACTACAAGAGTAACTACGAAATAGAAATACCAATAATTTTTAACAATAACTAACGAAACACATTATCACAGTAAACAATAAATTATTATTTAAATAGTTAAAAAATATTTCCAAACGTAAGGATACCGAAAAATACGTTGTAGCAGGTTCGCCTACCTGCTATGTGCTGTGCACATGTGGTTCTGAACAAAGGAAGGAACAAACTGACCCTGACGACATCTTAATCTTGACAAAGATCTGCACCCCGTATCCCAATTCACCACTTTACAGTTTTTATTTTTTTGGAAAAAGTAAAGATACCGATAAAAACAACAAAGACTTGTAAGAAAATAAAACATAATTCCATATCAAAAAGTTTTTGTTATTACGAATTCAAAAAAAATGTCATTTATTCATGTGCCTAATTTATGACTGATAAAAATTAATTAAAATATGTCTATGTTCTATATAACTTTTTTCAAATCAGTCATAAAAAGTTGGCATGACTTGTTGACGAGTCCTAATGTCCTATAACATTATTTTACCTCTTTAGATATCGAATTTAATTAAAAAGTGAAATATATTAACACTAAAATATCCGTTACGTATATAAAGTGGATATAGGATTATGCACATATTATTTGTGGACCGACGAGTACATGTCCAAAATGTATACATTTCTTATACCGCTATGGAAATATAAAAATAAAGTCCAAATTGTATATACATTTCATATACTGCTATGGACATATAAAAATAAAGTTCAAAATGCATATACATTTCATGTACAGCTATGGACATATAAAATTAAAGTCCCAAATGTATATACATTTCATATACCGCTATGGACATAAAAAAGAAAGTTAATGCCAGATATCCTTTGGATATACATAGAATGTTCGGGATATCTTTTGCACATTGGGACTTCTGAGGTATATACACAGAATATCGAATGCTATGTGGGATGTTTTGAAGTATTCTGAGTGGGTTCGAAATCAATTGAAATTAGAGGGGTGTTATCAGCCAGCAAAAAAGGTAATAGCTATGCGAGTAGCTTTGAAGCTTGAGGAATTATGGAAGAAGGCGTCTGTTCCTGTTTGTACTACAAACAATATTCTATATATGATTTTGAAACTTCACGAGCAGGGTGAAAAAATTAAAAAATCTTCAGGGTCTACCAGAAAACATTCAAACACCTTCAAAGTATCTGTAGATCCAATATTTCAAATCCAATATTGTAAATAGTCTGTTCGATATCTGTTCTTATAAATATGATCTCAGCAACTCAAGGTTTCGCCAATAGAGTGTGAGTTTTTAAACTACCAACGTAGTCTTAGACTTACGACTGTTGGAGGTTGTGATAAAAAAGAAAACAAAAAGCTCGAAAAAAAATTTTAAAGGAGATTAAAATCTTTGTAACCAGTAATAAATGTAAGTCTCCAACAAACTGAAAATGTAGTTGTAGATGTTGAGTTAACAGGTAAAAGGCATCCTATTGTAAATGAATCTGACTGAGAAAGTGACTCAAAGTCTCAAAAATCAAGTGAAGGAAGTGATTATGATAAAAGCTTACTTAAAGCACGGGAGGAAAAAGTTTCTTCTGTTTTAGTAAAACAAGAGCTACCACGGAACCTCTCTTTATTTTACAGAGCATGTCAGTAACGGATTTCCCTATACGCCAACTACGCCCAGGCGTACAGCGGCAAATTTTCAGGGGCGGCAAAATATTGAAAAAAGTAACTTGAACAATATCTTATTAAATTTGTAATGAAATTAAAGAGGAGATCGCAATATCCATCGTGATAAAACTTTTTTGTTTCTCAGAAAAATGTTTGTTTATAAGTTTCAAACTGTGATAACTGATTTCTTTTACTATTTACCGACACCACCGACAGACAGGCCCATATCAGTTCAAAGAAAATCATTGTAATCTGATATTTTAAATAAAGATTGTGTTCAGCTCTAATTTAGGCAAATCAGCATTTTAATGTTGTGCCTTATCGCCCTGCCCTTATGTAAGCTGTAAGCTATGACGCAATGTTCGAATTCAAAATAAGAATAACGTATATAAAGCCAACGTCACACTTAATTTGAATTACGACGACATTATCGAAGATTTTTCTAACCAAAAATCGCGTCGCAAGCCCATCTAACCCGTGTAAATAATTCCTTGACTTTAATTTTATGTTTTTTTGTTATAAAATTAAGTTAAATTGCATGATCAACATGGTATTACCTAAATAAATTTTTTTTTAAATTCTTAACCTTTTTTAAAACGCGTTGACCTTGAAAAATCAAAAATTTTCGCCTACGCCCCCCAGACCCCCCCCCATTACAGCTCAGCTTTTCTACCTCTAAAAATTATTACTACTTACAGAGGGCGGCAAAATTTCAGTGCGTACAGCGGCGACTTTGTTAAATCCGGCACTGGAGCATGTGACCGCAGAGCTATTTCTAGCAGAACTGGAGCTGAATTAACTAGTGCTCTTTTATAGATCTTAATGTTGTTACTTGTGAAAACTAGGCAGCAGTTGTAGATAAATCAAAGATTTTCCGTGAAAGGATAAAATCTCGCCAAGCCTCAAGTTCGATGCGTTCATCAGAGCCAATGGGTCTCTATTTTGATGGATGAAAAGATGATACAATGCCCAAACAAGTTGTAGCTGGTAAATCGGTACTTAAAACTGTCAAAGAAGAACATATATCTTTGGTTGAGGAATCAAACTCAAAGTATTTCGGACAAACAATTCCAGTAAATGGCACTGGTAAAAAAATTGTAACCTCAATTCTAAAATTTCTTCAAAATTCCTTCACACACCCAAGCTGTTGAGAGGATCGTGAAGTGGTTATGGAGGCTTCCAAAAATATCTGCTGTTCCAAGGAAAGAGATAGAAAGTCATTTCAAAACAACTATGGATTATAGACAACATTTTTGATAAGCATTTTTTAAATTAGAATAAAAATTTATTTTTGCAAAAATTCTTTAAGTTTAAATAAAATGCTGGAGACCTAAATGTTCCATTAGGGCACTATTTTTTTTATACTTTCATTTCACACCCTATTGTTGACATTTTCAACTTGGAGAGAAAATTCACCTCAATCTTCATTACAAAAAAAAATATAGAAGAATTCAATTTTTTTAAGAAAATGATAACTTTAGACCTCTTGCTAAATGTTCCATTAGGGCACTATTTTTTTTTAAACTTTTATTTCACACCCTATTGTTAACATTTTTCAACTTGGAAAGAAAAATCACCTCAATCTTCATTACAAAAAAAATATAGAAGAATTCAATTTTTTTAAGAAAATGATAAACTTTAGACCTCTTGCGGGAGACCTAAAGTTTTTTCAATCGGGCCAAATTTTTTTGTGGTATATGGGGGTCCATAGAGACAACTTTTTATCAACTTGAAATTTTGAATTTCCAAAAAAAGTTTTTTTCGATACACCCTATTGGCCGCTATCAAAAAAAAATTTTTTTTAATTATTTGGAGTCGATTGAGGGGGCGTCGGAATTAAAATTCCAAAATAGGTCAAATTACTACTGCCTATACCTGTTGGGAAATTGTTTATGTTTCAAGTCTTACGTAATATCAAAGACCATACATTAAGAGACTACCGAAATCCATATTAGAAAATGTGAAAGGCTTTTAAGATCAAAATCGCTTAAAATCCCTCTAAGGGTAAACTTTCTTTATCCTTTTCTTCGTTGCTTCCACTTCTTGCGGTGACTAGCGACATATTCTATAGCGGGAATTTTTGGTCACATTTGGCCCATAATCTATGTCAGTCTTATAGTATACGGTGTTTGAGAATACATCAATATGTGGCATTCCACAATTCTAAATTTCCAAGAATTTTTTAGGGTTCTAAATCTGTTAACGTTTTGCTTGTCTAACTAAGAAAATTATAGATAATGGTAAAATGATAAAATATTTAACCTTTTATTTAGCAGAAGCTCAATAAATTCAAACTGGAATTGTTAAATATTAATCACTTTTACAGCCGGTACTATAAAGCTTTAATTTCGATATTCAAATTTTAATATCAACATAAAACCAGCCTATAAATAGTAGTTGCCCCTGATCAATCAAAATTTATTATTCATTGTCAAAAACCAAATCAAAAGTTATTATGTTAAATTTATTTAAATTAATCAAGCACTTTATAGTACTGGCCTTCTTAATCTTAGATCTTTTGCATTCAACTTTGAATTTTCGATGTCCTCTACTCTACAAGATTTCCTGCAATATGTATCAAAGAGTTAATAAACTCATCAGGGAGATTATTGGATTATATTCTTGAATAGTATATTGTTAGGGTAAGAAGGACCTTTGAATTAAATTATAATTATTTAGCAGCAGTTATTTTGTAATTATTAAATATCCCGGTACAACCTGGAAGTATCCAGGCGTCACGAAACCTCCTCGTGATATATGGTGGAGGCGCCGGGCGATTACCGTGTCTCCCGATAATTGACTCTCGAATCAGACTCAATCTGAACTGTAACTTGCCTAAATCTTAACTAACTCTAATACCTAGTTTTAGGGTTTTTTTACTACCAAAAATTGCTAAAACTGTCGATTTATGTTGCATCTCACATTCTTGTTTCATTACAATATTCACATAATATTTCTAAAAACTACGTTGTTGCACTACTTTATAATTACCTTTAATAATTTGCGTAATATTTCTACGCCTGACAATATTATTAGATTTTTGCATTTGCATTTGCTATAACCTTGGATAATTTTCTAATATTTAAAATTTATTGCTTCAGTGGGATGTAATTCACAAAGTTTTTCGTGAAAAACTTGATATTTCATATATCTTCTTTAATTTGTAAACCAATTTTTGGTTTGTAACCAAACCAATGTAAACCAAAAAAAAAAAAAAACTACAGATTCATCTGTAGAGATTTACAGAAAATTAGATCAATAGTTTACTCAAAAAATTACCAATTCTTAGAATCATCTCTACTACCTACAACATCATAGCACGTAACTGCGTTATATTCAATAACGTATTAGTCCTACCCTTCTAAGCACAATTCAAGTAACAACCTATTATAATAATTTATCTCTATGTTATTATTCCAATAATTCTAACATCGTATCGTATCATTTTTTAGTGCAATATAATAGGTCTTGTAAATGAAGAATAATTTTGTAATTTTTTTTGAAATCTTTGAATTTTTTCCTTGAAAATTTTTAATTTAATCTATTAATTAGTTAATTTTAATTTTTAACCTTCATTTAGCTTAAATTTATTCAAAATTTTATATGACTAACTCAACCACTTTAACGTCTGCAAAATGACCACTTTGCATAAAAATATATTGAAAACAAGTTTACTTAAATTATAATTTAACGTTAGATCGATTTTTTTTTCAATCAGAAAATGTAAATTAATTACTGGTTCGTTAATATTTTACAAAAGTTCCTTGAAATGATATAATTTAGTATGCATGATTAGAGTGCTAAATTGTATTTTTAGAAATAAAATTGCATTATTCCAATATTAACAAAATTTGATAGCCCTGACTATTTCACTACCTGTTGTTTAAATTAGTTTAGATTTTTGTTCCACCAAACTAGTTTTTTTATTATTATTTGATAAATAATTTTGTAATTTATTAATTTAATTTAAATAATATACATTATTAAACAACAAATTTTGCGTAAAAAAATCTGGATTTACGGATTTATTTATACCGGGTGATTAGCACCAAACCTGGCCATAGGGCAATTTAACATTATGCATATTTCCAAAAATATATGAATTGCCATGGTAACGTGCCATGGTTACCAAATCCGGCAATAGCGATTTTATTTATCATAGGAAATTTTAAACTGTCAGTGTGTGATTTAAAGAAATATATTTCATGGCAATTCATATATTTTTGGAAATTAGCGTAATGTTAAGTCTCCCTATGGCCAGGTTTGGTGCTAATCACCCGGTATACAGATAATATAATAATTAACAATTAAAATAAAGTATTCACGACTTTTTAATCCAGAGATACAAAATTAGGCACTACTTTCAAATATGTGGGCAAATCAGGGATACAGTTTTAAAAACCACTAATTTGTATTTCCTTCGAAAATTCTTTATATCGATTTTAGCTCTGATTGTGATACTATTTTTGTCAAACTCGCATCAGGAATATATCGCACAAAGCTTGAGTTAATTCGGTTTAAACTTAAAGGGGTGTAAGCGAGGCGCAGACAACCGAGTAAGTTAACCGGTAGCGCAAATATCGAGCCCGCTGGGCCTCTGTTGCGGGAAGGCCCCAGGATAGAAACGGCCTCCAAAACATCGTTTAGTATCAAAATTGGTTATAAAATCAATTTGTGGGCAAGTAGAATTATTATTAACGGTGGGCAGGAACCCCACTCTGGATATTGCGGGAGGGCCCCCAATCCCTTAGGTACGTCACTGAAGTCACCGAATATTCTAACTGTTAGTTAAATGTTGTATTATAAAACACTGTTAGTAAAAAGTGTAAGTTAGTAGTCTATCCATTACCTATGCTAATATATTATTTAAAAGTAGTTAATTATTCAATATTCACTAAAATCCTTAACAATCTACTAAAAATTATAATATGAGGTTGCAGCTTAATAAGTAATTAAAATGTATAATGAAGTATTAAAAAGAATTCTTAATAATTATAGATTACTGTAATGTTAAACCTATACAGGAAAGAGTAGATCCAAATTATAAAATCTTGACATTTATCAAAAATCGCGTATTTTATTTCTATGCGTGCCCTTGGACATTGAAATCTTCTACCACGGCAAAACCCTGAAAAATCGATGTTGGCAATGTTAACCACATAGTATGGCCGGATTTCCCATAAAATGGTAAGACGAGGTAATCTGAATGTGTTGAAAGATTTTAGAAACGTAAAGTAATCAAAACCCAAGGAAACGAGCGATTTCAAGTTCACGGCTGCTAACAGAGGTAGAACAGAAGCCAGTTTTTCAACACTTGCTTTTCTGAATCTTTTCTTTATACATTATAATTTTCACAAGCTATGTACACTTACGTCAATTCTAAAAATCAAGAGAAAATCAACTGTTGCTCATTAGGGGTTTGATAATCCTAAAGATTGTAACTTTCAGCTTGTCCAATTCCCAAGATTTTTAAGACTGGGTTCCGTAAAGAGTGCTAAGCATGGGCTGAGCACTTGCCTAACTTAAGTTCGTGATGGCGTACTTAAGCTCCTTTCATAAAGCTTTCTCAAACTCGAACAATGGCCAGACAAACATTCACCCCTCACATTAACCGAGCACCCTTTATGAAACCAAGCCAAGTCGTAACCGTAATCAAAGGAACGTAGCTAATCTTCTCTTCAAATAATTTTTGATTATTTTATACCTTCTGCTTCTACTTTTCGTGTTCCATGAGTTAATGAGCTCAAAAATAGACGCTTCACTACATATTTTCTAGTTACAATTCAGAGTATTTCAATTGTATTTAAGAAAATATCACTGGTCATTCAAAAAAGTCAATTGATTTTCAGAAAACATCAATTGTAATAAAATCATCAATTGACTTTTTTGAATGACCAGTGATATTTTTTGAAATCCAATTGACTAATCTAAATTACAACTAATATACTCTGAAGTACAATTGAAATACTCCGAATTACAACTAGAAAAAAGGTTTACTATGAAGAAAAGAAGTTATGTTAGTTCAACACTTCTATGTACTTTAAGTTGTCTAACATAAAAAAGTATGCAACTGTAATAGACAGGAAATCCATTTTTTAAAACCTTGTCTTTGTGCTATATTATTTCCGTATCACATAGTACTTGAACTACTTGATATTTCAGAAATTTGCCCACTACATCTTGGATTTACTTGACTTTCATATTATATTTGTCCTAGATTTTGTATTTACAATTTTGTACTTGTTTCCTACTAAAATACTAACAGTAGATGGTCATGCAAGAATACTCTAATTAGTAACGTATATTAATACCATGATATGTCTATAAAAATCAAATAGAGGTCAATTTCAAAGAGCAACATAACTTTTTTCTAGCAGGAAATTGCGGAAATACTTTAACAAATTCATCTCACCTGCTGCAGTTGTGTCTTGTGTTTGTTAATTGTAGACAGTGTCATGGATATTATGAGAATGAAATATCAAATTACACTGTGTAAGTTAATGCCTTCTTACTTATCTATGTTAATGAACATAATGTTAGTATACCTATGTTCATATTAATATTCATAATTTATTATAACGATTAAGTACGACTCTAGTACAAACGAAATTTTATTATAATAATTAATATTTACGACTCACCTCTTACTAATTAATTAACAGTTAACCCACGATTATGATGCCCTTTGCATCGAAATCTCTAAGAACAAGAATAATTGACAGCTCTACTTTTATTTTAGATGAGCTCTAGTATAGGTACTTTTAATAGAGTCGAACAAGAATAATTGACAGCTCTAGTTTTATTTTAGATGAGCTCTAATATAGGTAATTCCAATAGAGTTGAACCCACCTGCTGATATCAATGTGCACAAAAAATGGTGGGACGATCATTAAAGAGATGCATCAGTACGCTCATGCGTCTAGGAACCGTATCTCGAATAGAAATTTGGACCCGTCCGCTCAATTTAAATCTTTTGCGTAATGACGCGGTGGGCTCTTCTCTATTGGAAAGTATTGTATCAAATCTAAAGATCATAAACATACAGAGCCGGATTGGCCCGGCCGGCGATCGCAAGTCGAAGCGGTGCCAAATGAAATTGTGACCAAATAAAAACAAACGGAAAAATAAATAAAATTCGGAATTGTATTAGTGCCAATTTTGCCAAGTTTTAGAGGTGGAAAATCATTAAACACTTGGGGCCAACATTTCGTAGCCAGTGAGGCCAACTATTAGTCAGGCGTCCCTGTAAACTTATAATTGAATAATAATTAGTTTTTTTAATAAACGTTTATTTAACGAATAATAAAAATTCAAATGCAAAGTTAAATTCCCACACTTGAAAGTGAAAACTTAGTTTTGACATTATTTATTAAACAAAATAAGAACTTAACGACAAATATCGGAAATCACATTTAAAAACTCTTTTAAAAAAATTATAAATAGTATACCAGGCGGTATCTAATATTTTTAATAGTCAGTTTTTAACCATGTTCAATTCAGTGAATTGAACTTTTTTATATATATGAGCTCGGATCAGTATAGAACTGAGTTTAAAGCAACGTACTCGACAGTTTTATGTTCGGTTTTTTAATCAATTGAACTTTATTCAATTTAATCCCAGTTTAAACCCTAATTAAAAAATTACTCTTATTGCATCATATTCTCAAAAACTCGTTATGGTTTAAACTCAGAACTTAGTGCAAATTATGATTGAATAACCAACCCTTAGTTGCGGGCAGCTATCTGCTGCTTTTTGGGGCTCACTGACTGAAAATAATATCTACCATTTTATATTCAACAATGATATAATAGCACCATTTAACAAAATTTTCCTAACAAATTAAAATATAATACTTTTTTGTTCTTCCAACCTATGGCCAGTTCATTACCAGTGAATGAATAAATAAAACAAACAATACTCGTAGAACACCAAAACCAATTCAATATAAAACTAAAAACAATTTTAAGTTCTAAACGCTTTACGTAATCTTAATCTCTCCTCAATGATATCATTATCTGCATATAACTGTTGATTAGATTCTTCAAAATCGACATTTGGTTGAGTTCCGCCATACTCCATAGGAAGTGAATCTGGGCTAATGTACTGGTGTAAAGAACTCCAATCAGTGAAATGAAATTTCACCTAAAATTTATTTATAAAAGGATTAAAAAGCTAAAAGTCCTGTCACACACACAGGCTTACCTTCCGGTTTGGTCTATGTAGGTCGGCCTGCATAGGCCAAACCGGACGGAGCCTGAAGGATGTCCAGATCGGCTGTACAGGCCAAACCGGAAGGCAAGCCAGTGTGTGTGTCGTAGTCTTAAAAGTAATTTTACTAACCATATTTTTAATTTTTTCTGGTAGAAAAGGCCAGATTATTTTTATCGCCACATCTAATGGCAATGCAGTGTTTACCACGTGTATTAGTACAGACGGAGTCGGATACTGTTCTATCATTTTTACACAAGCTTTTATATTACCAGGAGTGCACCACGTTAGTAATTTTAAAGGGAGCCTTTTAGCATCTAATATAGCGCTGAAACCATTTTCTCGAATTTCAGGAAACAAAAAGTGCTTTTGATCAACCATCATTTCCAAAGTGTGAGAATGTTGTTGAACAGTATATTCGGTATTAATATTACCTAAAATATAATTGAATAAACAGAGTTTAATTTGAAAATGTTAGTCGACTTACAAAATCTTAAAACCATTATACCTCGCCTTTGATTGTCACGATCGCTCAAAAATGCTAAGTACTTGGTTTCTAATTGTGTGGACATTTCTAAAGGTGGTTGAATTGCGAGCCAATCTTGATATTCGACCATAAAAGCTGCGTGTTCCAACATCTGCATATTTAAATAGAAAATATTAGTATAATAATTGAAGAATTGTTAGAAAAATTAGTACTTTTAACGAAAAAAGCTAGAAATCGTGGCCTAAAAGATAGGCAACACATTATACATGAATTCTTTCTATACGTTATGACGTTATCTTTGTACTAAAAGATTAGTGAAATAGAGCATCGATTATTGTGATCGAATCTCATTTTCTATCGGCCCTTCTGTCAATCGATAGATTCGTAAACATTCGATTCAAAAAATTGTTTTCTTGGTGAAGTTGTTCTGTTACTTATTAAAGTGCAAAAGAGGATAAAAAATCAGATTATGATTAGAGATAGCATTTTAAAAACACTAATGACAGCAATTAGCTATTTTGTGCTTATTAATACATAATACCCTTGATAGTAGTACGAATGTACAATGTACATGTGGGTACCTAAAATTAAATTTGAATTTTCACAAATTACCTATAATTTTTAATTCCAAAATTATATTATTATTTTTACATTAAACGATTAAACTTAGTTTTCTTGAGTGATTGATGGTGTAATGATGATAACAAAAGTATAGTGTCCAACTTTGAAATCACCGTGATTGATAAATTGGTTAGCAAATTTTTATTTAATGCGAAATTTTTGAAGTTTACCTTAAAACTTACATTAATCTTAAACTTAATCATTAAACTTAAATTAATCGTTCCATCTTCAACTAATCGAAACGAGCTTGTTCGTTTGACCACACTCTAGTACCTACGACTTATGTGTGATATCTTTAATTTTCTTAGTTCGTTTTGAAGATTGAAATAATTCTCTTTAGGTCCATTGTCGTGGCAAAGTTAATTCATTCATTGATTATAAATAATTCCACGTAAATAGCTTATGTAGAACGTAGAACTAACCTTTTGAAAAGATTCATTGACATCGAACTTATTACAGATTAAAAACTGAAACAACCATTCATCGTCTTGCCTATATTTGCTTAAAGTATCATCATCTGCAAAGAAATTAAATAACCATTAGTTAATCAGTTATTAAAATGACTAATTTAATTATTGTCGATGACCTTAAACTCATGTAATAATTTGTAATTAATAATTAATTCATTACTTTTGTTCCTGAACAAATATTGTGTAAAAACTGGATGGAAAAGACTTCTATTGTTTATAAGCATTATGCAACATTCATCGAAAAGATTTTAAAAACATGCTAAACCTAGAATATTTTTTTATTTTAAATGTTTTTGAATACGGACTTGCTGTTTTACATACCGGTTGTTGAATGACCTAGACCTAGGTCAATAAAAATGGAAGTGAGGAACAATACAATTTTTAAATGTTAAATTCCTATAGCCCAATCCACCACTCAAAACTACCAGTCTCTATGTTCAACCTTTGTCTTTAACATATTTTTTTAAATTTTGGCAATAGGTACTTACTGGTTTTCCGAATAAATGAGAATGGTGTCTGAACACCACTTATTTTTAATGAAAAAATGTTACCCTTAAGAGACTACAAATATGGACGTTGCTCCAACAGATAATGCTCTGATCATCAACAAGTGCAGTTATAGTTCGGTTCTGAGGTACAGATCTAAAAAATCTAGATGTTTTTAAACTCATCTGGGTCTGCTTCACATCAGCTTCATACCATGATCGTTTCTCGGTTTTAGGTTCTATTTAGGCTATAAAACTGACTACATTGGTGTAGAAAAGAGTGTAATAAAGAAAGAAGATATAATCCTATTTTTGTTTAATTAGGTTAAGTTAGGTTAGCTTCAGTTGCTAAAAGGAGGCAGCACAATGCGCCCGATCAAGTGGCCTAAGTGCCCGTAAACCTCGATTTACTTTCCACCCTAACAATCCTAATCCTAATTAGGTTAGCTTTGGCTATTTCTTTTAATTTTGACTAAAATAAAGAATTCAAAAAGGATGTGATTTTCCATGAAACCTATTGCACAAAAAAGTTTTTAACTAAATAAATTTGACTACAATTTGCATGTAGGTGGCCTTCAATAATTCATTATCAAGGCTTCTATGGGTCACTAACATTTAATAATTAATAATAATTATTAAATTTCTTTTTCTCGTGAAGGTATTTAGGTACATAATTAGTCCTAGAGCAGATTCTGTTTGAGAACATTGGTTTTTCTTCGGAACTGCCAGTCTAAAGGGAAAACATATTGTTGAAATTAGAATTTTATAATCTATCCAAATCTGCGAAAAAAATATACGGTTGCAATTTAAAAAATCTAGGATAAGAGTCACTGCTCAAGGGGACAATGTTTGTTTTAAAATAAATCAATTTGATTTGTCCAACCGTTTTCCGATAATGTTCTCGGCGAAAGAAATATTCACTGATGAAAATTTTATATTTTATTGTTTTCCTTTGATTATTGTCTTCATTATAAAATTTTTGCGTAAGTACATTTTACATTCTGGCATGAGCTTAGCTACGAACTGAATTTAAAGTAATGATAATTAAAAATTTGTAATCGTTATCAGCATGTGATACTTTTTTAAATTAAATTTGAGTTGTAAAAATGAACAATCTAGCGACATACATAAAAAACCCAAACACCTCCCCAAAAGCCAAAACCCCCGACGCACTCGTTTAGAGAAAGCAAAACCAAGAATAACAATTTCAGTTCATTGAAGGGATATTTTTGTTAATAAATAACAGGAAATTATCAAAAACCATTATAAAAGAAAACTTTTCATTGTTTTCAGCACAATATTACAATCTCTTATCTATCAAATCTATCATTTGTATTTCATGTTAAATGGTCCAAAATTTCCTGTTTACCTTGATATTAAATATTTATAATAAAAAATCTCAAATCCCTTACAATCGCTTTTCTTTAACCAACCATCTTCTTTATTTATTTATTTTTCGAAAAACAAAAACCGCACGAGTTCGAAAGTCCCAAAAATTTTTGCATTCACCACGGAATTTTTTATTGGGATGTGAAGTAATGCATTAAAATTTCCATTAAATGCGCTAAAATTTGGAAATGTTTTCCACTAGCGTATAGAGATAGAGTGTAGGGAACAACTAACAATTCATCGGTTTCTTCATTTCTAACCAAATTATGATAATAAGTTAGTACTTTTTTAAATTTTTACATAAATAGGCTATTTCTTTATGACGACCACCTTGTAGGATATAACATAATGTTATTACGCTTATTACTATAAAATCAATTATATGTTATTAGCCATAAACTATTATAGGAAAATCTTCAATTTTCCTCATTTGATGCACATTATGGAAAATTGCCATACATTACTGACAATAATACAAATTAAAAAATAAGGAGACATTTAGAATTCTGTCCGATTACATAAAATGATTCTTTTCCAAGGTAAGTAGGGTATTGTCTGTTTTTAAAAGTAATTTTAAATGGCTAGCAAACAATATAATAGACATTCAATCAATTAAAGGTGTCAATTTTTTTCGGTTGTAAACAAAAACATTTGAGTTAGTGTTTATATGAAGATAAATACAAAAAATGTGGAAAAACATTATAATTATTCATGGAGAGTTCGTTAGTCTTAACTAAGCTGTACTAAGATAATTACAATTAATTAATGTAATTTTTAATTAAAGATGTAAATAAAATACATAAAAACAAGTACCTATTAGAAAAGTTGGTTTATTTCACTGCAAGTTATTAAAGAGGGCCATGGAAAATAAAACGCATAATGATGCGCTGAAATATTGTACATACAGTCAAAACCGGTTATAGCGACACCGCATTGTACGACATTATCGGATATAAGGACAAAATGTAGAAGTCCCGACTTCGAAGCTTGCTAAGGATTTCGCAATAATAATAAAACGATAAGTTCTTAATTAGTGCCGAAGAAGAAGAAGAAGTACAACATGGGGGCATCCCTTTTAAACTGATGATTACATAAAGGATGTGTGTGGTCAGTGGTCAAAGTGGTCCAAACTACAGAATAGTCGCTGATAAACAATGTTTAGCGCGCCAAATAGTTTTGGGCCGATCCTACTGTGAACTGTGAAAACATTTAAAAAAAATTTTTAAACGTACCATTGCAATGTGTGACAGAAAACATTTAAAATTGAACAATTTAAGTACAATTGATTTTAAGGTCCATTTTTTGGATAACAATAATCTTGAATATAAATTTTACCTTCCTAGTAAAATTTATATTCAAGATGCCAATCGAAACGTCGCGTCGCCAAAATAAAATCTTAAGCAAAATATTTTAATTTTTTGAGTTTCTTCGTCGTTTATAAAAATTAACCAAGTTACCAATGAAAGTTATGGAAAAAAAATACATACTCGTAGTTTGGTTATGAAATAAAATTACGAACACATTTAAAAATGTCCACCCTACTTATAAAAATGTCCTAAATACAGAGGACAAGATTGAGAGGCCAAAAATAAAAACTGAAATATTTCATTAGCAACAAAGCTAGGTTATTTCCAGAAAATAACATTATTTCAATAAATTAAAAAAGAATTTCCTTTAAAGCAGCCGAATTCTAGTTCACTCAGTAGTTTTCTAAGTACCTACCTATTGACCTTAGACCTATTCGATTATTTAAAAATAATAATAAAATTAAATCCAATTCTAAAATAGGCACTAAATTTAAAAAAAGTAAATATTTACTTACTTTTAACTAATTCTTTTAATTTTTCTAAACGTTCTTTAATTTCATCTTTGTTTAATTGTTTTAATTGTTCTTCCTCGTCACTTTCAATCAACGTTGAAGACATGATTTATAAAACAAATCAATTACACAGCGACGTCCTAAGATGTTTCTATAATACTGATGTATAAAAATTAAGCTAAGTACATGGACCTGTTGGAGTAATTACAACAAACTCACTACTGTAGGAACGTGTTTGGTGTTCATGATTTTGTATAATTCCTTGCATGAGTCTAGGACAAAACACAAGGACACTCCAGATAGATTATTTTATAATAATATTTTTGCCTAATTATAAAATGTACATAGAATAATAAATTATCGTTTGTCTATATACTTTCCTTTTCATCGCTTTTATTATTTATTTTTATATTGTGTTGTTTTGTAATTTTTCTGTTTGAACATAATACAAATTAACAACGATGGAACAAAAGTGCAATAACATTTTTTTACTAAGGTCGTGGTCAGACTTCCATAATTTCTATGTGCAGTTTTGGTTCGGAATATAAATAAGAAATTTTTAAATATGACGTAGTTGTTCTGGGTATAACCACAGCATTAGTTCTGTCTCATTAATTTGTTACCGTGCAATAGAAATGTTGTTCTGAAAAACCTTAGGTGTCCATTTTTTGACTACCGAAAGGGTCAACTTTGGGTTGTTTGATAGTTAGATATTTTTTTCGATACAGTGACGTATCACGTCGCTAGTCGCTTAATGAAAATTTTAAACATGCCTTATTCGTACCTAAACCTATCTCTGTCTCCTCTTACCTCCCAGTTCTACACTAATAACCCACTTGTTTAGTTTTCTTTAGTTTTTGCTATATTTGGGGCAGCATACCAACATTTTCCTGGCTTTGAGTTTATTTTTTTTTTGTTGCCAAGAGTTTTAAATTAACATAACTTTCTTTACTCATCTTCTACCTTCCAAATTTATTTTGAAATATTGCATAGGTATTTTTCGAAGAAATAAAAGACAAGTAAGCGAACATTAATAAAGTTTAATAAACAGATCTTCAAATTAGATTTTGTTTTATATTTTAAACAGTATCTTCAATGTTAAAGAGAAGAAGTCATAAGGACTAGGACCTTTTATAATTAATTGATAATCATTACGTATGAATATTGAGAGTAGGTAACTATAACCTATAACCTGGTAAGAAATTATTCCCTCATTCTCAGTAATTTATATTTAATAAATAATAAGTAAGTAGATAATTTATATGTAATTATTATCAATTGCAAATACCATGTTGCAACATGCGTAACAGACGAGGTAGGTATAATTTTAAAACCGTTTTATAACCAATTTTACAGCATCTCAATTCAAAGTACATAGATTAACAAATATTATTGTTATAGCAAGGACAAAATGTGAGAGAAAAAATATGGATATTCGAGAACTTAAATCACTTTTGATCGACATTTAAATGTTGTTCCTTTTGTGGCATTTACTTTTTATTATCAAATGAAATGGAAACAACAAATTTCATAATTCTAAATTGTGATTAACCTTGATTATTGTAAAAAAATCTAAATTAATAACTAGGTTAGGATGATCTAAACATAAACATTACATACATTAAAAGTAATGATAACACAATTAGGTAAACTGATACAATAGTTTACTAATTATTTAATAACAATAATAATAACAACGCAAAATTACCTATCTCGTACTTTGAAGTATAAAAATAAAAGAACAAAGTCCCAAAAGCGTTAAACAAACGAAACATTATTACAATAATGGCAAGCCATAAACAAGCAGTTGCGTCCGTTTGGACCCCAATCGGTATAACAAAAGTTAAAAGAATGCTCGACTTCACTAACACTATTTGCAGTATTTTGATGAGAATTACAATAAGGCATGAGAATACTCGTAAGGAACGAACACCTATATACCCTGAGCTTCAACAATGATGAGGTAGGAATAGTACAAGATGAAGAAGATCCAAATTACATGATATGACAACTGGAAGAAGATTATACTTACTAATAATGAATTGCAAATAAATTTCAATAAGACAGAACAGTTACAGTACAGTTGCAGTTCAATTTAAATTAATAAAAGTTAATCGAAAAATTAAAAGGTTTAATTTCCTAACACTTCCAGTTCACTGTCGAAGGGTAACAGCAGCACCAGTTGCAAGCAAAATAAAATAAACAAAAAAGACCACAACACTACACATAATCTATCATTTATATTTGCAACAACTGTATCTTAACAATGGTAATAGCACCATTTAACAAAATTTTCCTAAAAAATAAAAAAAAAATTAGATATAATACTTTCTTGTTCTTCCAACCTATGGCCAATTCATTACCAATGAATGAATAAATAAAACAAACAATAGAACACCGAAACCAATTCAATATAAAACTAAAAACAATTTTAAGTTCTAAATGCTTGACGTAATCTTAATCTTTCCTCAATGATATCATTATCTGCATATAACTGTTGATTAGATTCTTCAAAATCGACATTTGGTTGAGTTCCGCCATATTCCATAGGAAGTGAATCTGGACTAATGTACTGGTGTAACGAACTCCAATCAGTGAAATGAAATTTTACCTAAAATTAATTTATATAAAAATTAAAAACCTAAAGACCGCGCCACACATACAGGCCAAACCGGTTTGAACAATGTCCAGAACTCTAGATGGTCCGGTTTGGCTTGTGCAAGCCGCCTGAACTATACCCAGACGCTCCGGTTTGACCTGTGCAAGCGGTCTGCATAGGCCAAACCATAAGTCAAGCCTATGTGTGTGGCGCAGGCTTAAAAGCAATTTTACTAACCGTATTTTTAATTTTTTCTGGTAGAAAAGGCCAGATTATTTTTATCGCCACATCTAATAGCAATGCAGTGTTTACCACGTGTATTAGTATAGAAGGAGTCGGATACTGTTCTATCATTTTTATACAAGCTTTTATATTGCCAGGAGTGCACCACGTTAGTAATTTTAAAGGGAGCCTTTTAGCATCTAATATAGCGCTGAAACCATTTTCTCGAATTTCAGGAAATAAAAAGTGCTTTTGATCAACCAACATTTCCAAAGTTTGTGCATGTTCTTGAGGTGTAGAGTCGGTATTAACATTACCTAAAATATGATTGAATAAACAAAGTTTAATTTGAAAATATTAGTCCACTTACAAAACCTATAAATCATTATACCTCTCTTTTGATTGTCACGATCGCTCAAAAATGCTATGTACTTGTGTTCAAATTGTGTTGACATTTCTAAAGGTGGTTTACATGCTATCCAATCTTGACATTCGACCATAAAAGCTGCGTATTCCAACATCTGCATATTTAAATAGAAAACATTAGTATAATAATTGAAGAATTATTCAAGAAAAGTGAACACTTTTGACGAAAAAAGCTAGAAATCGTAGCCTAAAACATAGGCAACACATCATACATAACAATTCGACGTCTTTTATTTGTATTCTTTCGTTATGACAATAATTATCGTTGCATTAAAAGAAATAGTGGAAATAGAAAATCGATTATTGTAATCGAATCTCATTTTCAATCGGCCCTTCTGTCAATCAATACATCTGTTACTACTGTTACTTATTAAATTTATTATTATTAAATTGCAAAGGAGGATGAAAAATCCGATTATGGTATAGATAGCATTGTAGAAGCACTGATAAGTACAATTAGCTATTTTGTGCTTGTACTAATGTACAATGTAACATGTAGGTACCTAAAATTAAATTTGGATTTTCACAAATTACGTATTATTTTAAAATCCAAAATTATATTATTATTTTTATATTTATCGATTGAACTTTGAGTGATTTGATCACACTCTAGTACGACTTATGTGGGACATCTTTAATTTTCTTCATTAGTTTTGAAGATTGAAATAACGCTCTTTAGGACATTGTCGTCGCAAGTTAATTCATTCATTGATTATAAGTAATTCCACGTAAATAGATTATGTAGAACTAACCTTTTTAAAAGATTTATTGACATCGAACTTATTACACACTAAAAACTGAAATAACCATTCATCGTCTTGCCTATATTTTCTTAAAGTATCATCATCTGCAAAGAAATTAAATAACCATTAGTTAATCAGTTATTAAAATGACTAATTTAATTATTGTCGATGACCTTAAACCCATTTCATAATCTGTAATTAAAATTATATAATTAATTTATTACTTGTTTTGTACCTGAACAACTATTGTGTAAAAACTAGATGCAAAAGATTTCTATTGTTTGTAAGCATTAAGCAACCTTCATCTCAAAGATTTAAAAAACACGTTAAATCGAGAATATTTTTGATTTTAAATGTTATCGACTACGAACGTTCTGCTTTACATACAGGTTGCTTGTATAATCACCTAGACCTAGGTCAATAAAAATTGAAATGAAAAACAATATAATTTTAATATGTTAAATTCCTATAGCCATCTAGTCCATTCCACCATTCAAAACTACCAGTTCTCAACCTTTGCCTTTAACATATTTTTTTTTTAATTTAGCAATAGATACTGGTTTTAACAATAAATGGGAATGGTGACTAAACACCACTTATTTTTAATGAAAAAATGTTACCCTTAAGATCCAGATCTCTCTAATATCGACGGTAAACTTCTGTTAGGCGAGAGCCTACGCAATGAAGAACCTGAAGACTGTTACGTTTTCTAAAAATATTGACGTTGCTCTAACAGATCTCTGATCAACAAGTGCAGTTTATAGTTCGGTTCTGAGGCACAGATTCAATTAATAGGTGTAGATGTCTTTGAATTCATCTGGGTCTGCTTCACATCAGCTTCATAACATGATTGTTTCTCGGCTTTAGGGTCTATTGATACTATAAATTTGACTATATAAAAAAATATAATTACCTATAATCTTATTTTTGTTTAATTAGGTGAGCTCCAGTTGCTAAAAGAGGGCAGCACAATGAGCCCTATTAAGTGACCTATTATCCGTTCACTATTTATTTGCGATATGATTGGCCATGTTAGGGTGACAGATTCCACCCGGTATAAATTAGAAAAAAATCAGTTAGGTTAAGTATTGTAGAGTAGCGACTTTTATCCAATTGTGTTAATAGTTGGTCTGTCAATTGTCTGTCATTTTTTTGGTACTGTCAAGAGCTGTCAGTCAACTTAATAGGGACTTTTTATTCTGGCAAACCAAAAAATAAAAGTTCATGACCAACCATAGCGCAAATAAATAGTGAACGGATTATAAGTGCGCGTAAATCTCGATTTACCTCGAGGTTTGGTTATTTCTTGTGATTTTGTGTAAAATAAAGAATGCAAAAGAGACGTAATTTTCCAACGTTTTTACTAATTATTAAATTTGACTACACTTTACATGTGGCCTTCAGTAATTTATTATCAAGGCTTCTATGGGTCACTAACATTTAATAATTAATAATTATTATTAAATTTCGTATTCTCGTGAAGGTAATTAAATAATTAGTTCTAGAGCAGATTCTTTTTGAGAACATTGGTTTTTCTTTGGAAATGTCAGTCTAAAGAGAAAACATGTTGTTGAAATTAGAATTTTCTAATCTATCCGAATCTGGGAAAAAATATAGGGTTGCAATTTAAAAACATCTAGGATGAGAGGCACTGCTCTAGAGGAGACAATGTTTGTTTTGAAATAAATCTGTTCGATTTGTTCAACCGTTTTTTGATAATCCATGTAGGGATAATATTTTTTTATTTTATTGTTTTCTTTCGATTTATCTTCATTCTAAAATTTTTGCGTACATTTTGGCATGAGCTTAGCTGCCAAGGAGAAACAAAAATAAACTTTTTAGGCGAATGATTTATCTAATGGCACATCTACACACACAGGCTTGCCTTCTGGAGCGTGTGGACACCTTTCAGGCAACCTGAACAAGCGAAACCGGAGCATGTGAACAGGCAAACCGGAAGGCATTACTGTGTGTGTGTGTGTGGACGAGCCTTAAGTCGATTTCCTATCAAAACTTAGCAGATAAGGCACATAGCAAATTTTAAATGTAAAAATGAACCATGTAGCAACCTAGCAACAGCTATAGTACCTAATAAATGAGAGCTAATTAATTTAAAACTGTACTTATAGGCATTTTAAAACCCCAAATTAAAAATTAAAAATCATTAATAAAATAAAGTGACTTATAAACGCTTATTTATTTTTTTAAACTTGCTTATTTTTTCTTACAAATTATTTTTTTCAAAACCTACAAATCAAAACAATATCTACATCTACACCCCAAAAATTTACTATGTATGACAAAATGCATTTGCATAGTGAAAATATATAGGGTGAGTCAAAAATGGCGGAATTCCTCTGAAGTGGTTGTTGGGGACTATTAAGGGAGTACGGGAAAAATGTTAAAAAAATTGTTTTCAATCATTTCTCTGAGATATTAACAGCTGTAGATGGATTTTGAACTTTTTTATTTACCAGCATTTTGCGAAAATGGTTTATTTTGTTAAATAAACATCTCAATTTAAAAAAATCTACTTTAGGCCTAATTTGTCGAGAATTTGAATTTTAAAATTATCTATTTTTAACCCTGATAGTTTTAAAATGAATCTGGCAATGATGTTACAGAAAATAATACATTAACAGTTGTCAAAAAACTTTACGTTTATTTTTTTTGGTTAATTTGTAAAGTAAAATGAAAAATAATTAATTGTTAGTACCGCCCTGCATGCAACCATGTTGTCAAATTTACGATTAAGTTTTTTTAAGCTATCTGAATTTAGAAGAATTATTTTTTTAACATTTTACACGTACTTCCCTAATAGTCCGCAACAACACCCCCAGAGGAATTCCGCTATTTTTGAATCACCCTGTAGTTTTGGTCCATGGTATCTACCATACCACAGAAAGTTTCCGCTCACCACAGTATTTTAACTATAAATACATCACAAACATGAAAAATTCTTCTCACACAACCAAAAAACCCAAAGATCTCCCCAAAAGCCAAAATCCTACAACACTCGTTTAGAGAAAGCAAAAACAAGAATAACGATTTCAATTGATTGAGCTGATATTTTTTTAATAAATAACAGGAAATTATCTAAAAAAATTTAAATTTCATTGTTTTCAGCAAAATATTACAATCTCTTATCTATCAGATCTATCATTTGTATTTCATGTTAAATTGTACAAAATTTCCTGTTATATATATATACAAAAAATAATCTCGAATTCGTTACAATAATTTTAACCATCTTGTTTCTTTATTTATTTTTCGAAAAATTAAAACCACACGAGTTTGGGAGTTCCAAAAAATTTTTTATTCACTATACGGCATTTTTTATTAGAATGCCAATTTAAATGGCTGTGAAGTAATGCTTTAAAATTTCTATCAAAGTTTTATACCTGCGATTATCGTAAATAAATATGCACAACAGGTGACCATGTGTGAAAAACCCACATTCTCGACATTTTAAAAACAACATAAAATGAAATTAATGTTTTCCACTAGCGTAGAGCGTAGGGAACAACAAACTAACAGTTCATTGGTTTTTTCACTTCTAACTAAATATACTTTTTTAGTTTTTTACATAAGTAGGCATTTCTTTATGACAACCACCTTGTTGTAAGAGACAGACTCGTTGTTGCGTCAGTGTTGCTTAGAAAAATTCATTAGTTTACGTGAAATAGTGCCGAAGAAGAAAACATTCATTTATAGCAGGGTTTCCCAAACTATGCTCTACGGAGAACTACTGCTCCGCCCGAAGGGAACAAGTGCTCCGCGAAAAAATATTTATAACCAAGGTTTAATAATTAATAATTACGAGTCATTATCTACCCTTAAAATTACACTAGATGATCCGTCAAAATTTGAAGACGCCCAAAGTGCTCCATTAGAGAAGAAATTTGGAAAACCATGATTTAGAGAAAGTTAAATTTTTGCAATTTTTGGACAAAAAACTACCATTTTCAGAAGAGATTGGAGTGGTCGATGGATTTATACAAACCCAGAAGAGAGAAAACTTTTCTGAAAAGCATTTAATCCTCCCTTGAAATTTTTTGAGCCTGCCTTGATAGTCTCATAGTCTGGCTACGGCCCTTAGATGATTTATTATGATTGTATAAAGGATGTCTGGTCAGTGGTCAAAGTGGTACAAACAGCAGAATAGTAGCTGATATACAATGTTTAGTGCGCCAAAACGGCTTGGGCCGATCCTACTGTGAATTGTGAAAACAAAAAAATGTAGGCCAAGGCTGAGAGTCCAAAAATGAAAACTGAAATATTTTATTAGTAACAAAGCTAGGTTATGTATATTGCAAGATGTATTTACGTTGTAATTTTTATCTAATTAATTTTCCAGACAATAACATTTTTTAATAAATTTAAAAAGAACTTCATTTAAAGCAGCACAATTCTAGTTCACTCAGTAGTTTTCTAAGTACCTATCCATTAACCTTAGACCTATTCGGTCATTTAAAAATATTAATAAAATTCAATTCAATTCTAAAATAGGCACTAAACTTTAAAAAAGTAAATATTTACTTACTTTTAACTAATTCTTTTAATTTTGCTATACGTTCTTTAATTTCATCTTTGTTTAATTGTTTCAATTGTTCGTCCCCGTCACTTTCAATCAACGTTGAAGACATGATTTATAAAACAAATCAATTACACAGCGACGTCCTAAGATGTTTCTATAATACTGATGTATAAAAATGAAGCTAAATACATGGACCTGTTTGAATAATTAATACAAACTCACTACTGTAGGAACGTGTTTGGTGTTCATGATTTTTTATAATTCCTTGAATGAGTGTAGGACAAAACACAAGGACAATCCAGATAGATTGTTTTATAAAAATATTATTTTCTTATTACAACTTTTATATCTAATAATAAATTATCGTTTGTTTATGTACTTTCCTTTTCATCGCTTTTATTTTTATATTGTATTGTTTTATAATTTTTCTGTTCGAACATATTACAAATTAATAACGATGGAACAGAACTGCACAACCTTCTTTACTAAGATCGGGGTCAAACTTCCACAATTTCTATGTGCAGTTTTGGTTCGGAATAGAATTCCGAAGTCGAATTCTATTGTAACGTACAATAGTGATAAACGGTAGTGAGTAAACGGAAGTGATCCACTTTTTGACTATTGAATAGATCAGCTTTGGCTAATTTGATATTTCCATATTTTTTTCGATACACAGTGACGTATCACACAGCAAGTCGCAAAATTTTAAACATGCCTTATTAGTACCTAAACCTATCGCTGTCACCTCTTACCTCCCAGTGTTATACAAATCCACCTATTTTGTTTTCTTTGGTTTTTACTATATGTGGGGCACTATACCAAGATTTTGCTGCCTTTGGGTTTGTAGCTAGGAGCTATTTTAGTTTTTTTTAAATTTCTGTACTCATCTTCTATCTTCAAAATTTATTTTGATATATATTGCATAGGTGGTTTTTCGAAGAAATGAAAGTCAAGTAAGACTACATTAATAAAGTTCTATAAATAAATATTCAATTAGATTTTTTTTTATATTTTAAACAGTATCTTCAAATGTTAAAGAGAAGAAGTCATAAGGACTAGGACCTTTTATAGTGAATTTATTGTCAATCATTATTACATATGACTATTAAGAGTTGGTACCTATAACCTATAACCTGGTAAGAAATTATTCTATTATCCTTACAGTAATTTATAATTTATATTTAATAAATAATCAGTAGTTATTTTATGTAATTAATATCAATTGCAAATGCCATGTTGCAACATGCGTAACATACGAGGTAGGTATAATTTTAAAAACGAGTATTTTAAGACTAATTTTACAGCATCTCAGTTCAAAGTACATAGATTACCAAATATTATTGTAATATCAAGGACAAAATGTGAAGGAAAAAATATAGCTATTCAAGTACTTAAGTCACTTTTGATCGACATTTAAATGTCGTTCCAGTTCTGGCATTTACTTTTTATTATCAAATGAAATGGAAACAACAAATTTCGTAATTCTAAATTGTGATTAACCTTGATTATTGTAAAAAAAATTAAATTAATAACTAGGTAAGGATTATCTAAACATTACATACATTACAGTTAATGATAACACAATTAGGTAAACTGATACAATAGTTTACTAATTATTTAATAACAATAATAATAGCAACGCAAAATTACCTATATACTTTTAAGTATTAAAATAAAAGAACAAAGTTCCAAAAGCATTAAACAAAAAAAAATTATTAAGATAATGACTAGACAAAAACAAGCAGTGGGGTCCAAACGGACCCCACTAAGTATTACGAAAGTTAAAAGGATGCTCCACTTCACTAACAATATTTTATGAAAATTAGCATGAGAATATTCGTGATTAATGATAACCAACTTTGAAATTGATGAACACATGGAAATGGAGGAAACGACAAATTTAAATGCCTTGGTTTTATTTTTAAAAACTCATATTTTATGTAAGAAGAAATTAAAAATAGACTGGACCAAACTCGAACATGCATGAACTATTCAATTCTCTGAAAGCATAACAACGAAAAATAAAGATTATACTGTAGATCTCTTTCCAAATCTAAACGACCTGTACAGAAATAAATGTTGTGTACTAACCTCATACTTTAAGCGGCTTTTTCTACAGCTTTCTCACTTGCTCTTCTGCTCATTTGAGGCCGTTTAGCAATTACAATATAGGTCTACTATACAATGCAAATTTGACAAATGGGGCAACGGAAACGCTTAAGCTATTGATGCAGACTTAACACTCATGGACAGATGAAGTACGCGAAGTCATTGAGCAAGGAAGACTTGCGAAGAAAGAGTGAAGAAACGGAGAAGAGTATAGAGAAATTGATAGAGAGAAGGAAGGCGGCGCAGTGTTAGTCTTAAAATCATAAAAGTATATATTACTTATGCCCACGGTAATAAATATAGCAGGTATGCCGACGGACGTTCTAAGTTGAAGAAAAACTTGAACCTTTTGATGACTGATTAAATGCGAATATGCCCATTTGATTGGTGCGAATAATATACCTTTATATGCTTTCTCTGTCTTACATTGGCGCCACAATTACCCTGCATGTTCCCTATCTGTCTTATAAAGTAGTAGGTACACAAAAAAATGACCTCAGTGTCCTACGAGTGGTGAGATAGCCCTCCTGCATATCTCTATATTTATTACCGTGCTTAAGCCTTAAGTAGAGGTCTGTTGACTAGAGAAGAATAAAAAAAAAATGATCAGGTGCAGTAGCTACACTCATGAGCGTACTGATGCATCCCGGTCAACTGACCCCTTAAGTAGGTATAGTCCAAAAATTATGAAAAAATAAGACGGAGCCAATATATTGCGTAGTACAGACGGAGGGAACAAGTGCCTTCTCTCTATTTTTCTCATAGGTTCTGGACTTTATGTATATTTGACGGCGATCCTAAATTATAGTCCCGCCACTTTCGGTACGCAATGACGTAGACAGGTGGGTTCTTCTCTATTCAACGGACATCTACCACCAAGATATAATTTTAGAGTTTAGAGGTTATTATTCGCACATAAAGAACAGCACTTGGGGTTCAGTTAAATGAACTATTTTATTAAAAATTCCCTTCCCCTCAGAGTCCCATTTTTATTCTACTATTTTCTCATGAAGAGAACATACTGAAACCTCTTAAACTGTCTTAAACACAACCAAGAAGTCCAACGAAACCGTCTTAATTTTTTACAAGAGAAATCAAAACATAAAAAGATCAAAAATAAACATTTATTACCTATTAATTATTTAAATAAACAAATTATCTAAACTAGAAATAATCAAAATCAGTACTGTACTATAGTCTTTGATTTCATATTTTTTTAATTATTATTTATGTTACATAATTTTGCTTATATTTAATGTCTACATTTTTATAATAGAGTAATGACAAAATAATAACTCTATTAAACAATTAATTAACATATTAACAAAATTTATTTTAAACAATGTAACAACTCAATATTATAAAACAATTATTTAATTTAATTTAGCTATACTGTAGTGTAATATTTAAGAAGTGTTTAAAAAAATTAGATTTTGGTGACAAATTAAAATAGCATTAACCACATTATGATGTAATTTACCAAAAAATAATAATTTTAATAATTAAAACAACTAGGTCACTTTATAGCAATTTTATGAAATGATAATTTTTTTCCTATTTCTTCACTTTGATCATATAATCCTTGATTTAATTTTTCAAAATCAATTTCAGGACCCTTACCACCATATTCTGGTGGTAAAATATCTACATCGATGTATTCGTGTAAAGAAGGCCAATTTTCAAAGTGAAATTTAACCTAAAAGACATTTGTTTTAACTTCCATATATTTTTTCTCAAATAATAGATAAGTAATTAAATACAAACCGTATTTTTAATTTTGGCTGTTAGAAATGGCCAAGCTAATTTTATGCTCGCGTTAACCAAAGCTGAAGTGTTTACGACATGATACAAAATTTCTTTACATGGAAACAAATCGGCTTTACTTGACATAACTCTCAAATTTGATGGAGTGAGCCATTTAAATAATCTCCAAGAATAATTGCTCATGTCCAAAATTACGCTAACTCCACGCTCTAGTGTCTGGGTATCTTCCAAAACTGATTCAATCCACATTTCATCTAGCGTTACTTCCTGTTGAGGACTTGAATTAGAAGCATCAATTTTACCTTTTTTTGAAAAAATTAGCGTTAATTTGTTTTAATTTTTGAATTAATAATAAATACCTAATCTACAAACGTAAATTGCTCTACCCTCTTTATCACGGTTTTTAATCATTGCTTTAACACATCTGTCTATTTCGTCTTTCATTTCAAGTGGAGCTTTGTGTCCAAACCAATCTGGGTGTTTATGGAGCAAATTACAAAAACTTTGCATCTGTAAAAAGTAATTGCAGTTAATTTTGTTTCCTAAAATAATTTTAATTTATAAAATTACTCTTTTGAAAGCATCTTCGACATCAAAGTTTGTGCAGTGTAGAAATCTCAACAAATATTTGTCGTCAGTTCTAAATTTTCTTAATAATGGATCATCTGTAAGTAAATATTAAAATAATTATAAAATGCATTTTTATAAAGTTTGTACTGTTGGTTGGTAGTTATTTCTAATTCCCGGTTGTATAACTTAAAAATTGCACAAAATATCATAAAAGTTATAGAAATTCGCAGTTTGCCTGCAAAAAAGTAGTCTTAAAGGGAGAAGAGATAGTTCAAAAACAGTCGACCGGGTACAAATTGGATACGTTGACACTACATCTTCCGTTACATTTTCAATTACAACGGAACAATTAGAGACGATAAAAATATTATAAACACATTTTTGGAACCGGAAAAGATTGCTCTAAAACTTAACTAGAGAGAAGATTTTTGATTTGTTGCTTACTTTTTGAGACAGGTTACGTTTTAAAAAAGCTAAAAATAATTAATTTTTGTCGTATTGAGTTCGAATGGAGGTTAGCTCTCAAATTTTTTATACGCCATATAGTTGTCGAGCTATTATAGTGCATCTGAAGTAAACCATAAGATATAAAATTTTAAAGAACCGTCCGTCTGTCAGTAGTAAGCGGTCCTTTTAACTCGGGAAGGGTGCTAGAAACTCGAGTTTCTTTGTGGTTTTACGAAACATCAAACAATTCGTTTATATAGTTTTTCAATACACCATGGCAGAAGGTTTTAATTGAAGTCTTATGGCGGCAGACGCCATCGAAGAAAAAAGAAATGAATTCGTTTATTGCAAAAAGGCAATTTTTTAGTACAAATACAGGGAAAACCGTTCATACAATAGAAAAATTTCATTAATAGAAGTTATAATACTATAGTAATAAATAAATTACGCTTATAATAGGAACTATTCTTCATATCATCAACCCTAAACTAGTTATAAAGTTATTCTACACCGACGTTTACTTAAAAAGATGCACAGTTCGAGTCAAAATTGTGTGATAACCGTCCCTGGAATTAACAATACCTAATTATTAATAGAATTTTTAGATATCGTAGTCATAAATAAATAATATTAATAAGATTTTGTCGTATCATCAACCCTAAACTAGCTATGAAGTCATTCTGTAGCTTCGTTTACTTAAAATAACGTTAACTTGAAAGACGTCTGCCGCCATAAAAGCAAATGCTTTACTTAAAGTTTGTTATTTTTGTTTACAGCCAAACGGCTACAGACTTCGTACGTCTGTAATTAGCGAATTAGGAATTAGCGTCCCAACATAAAGCGATTCGTGAAAAAAAATTGCTATCCCTCCGCTTTTTCTAAAAGCACTGATTTTTCCGGTAATTCGACTCTTTATAAAAACTTGATTTAATTATTTTTCCACTAAGATGAACCGGTTCTTAATTATCCTGTAATTGTTTATAAATGTCGCATAAAATACAAATTAAAACTTTGCTTTAATTTAATTTTAATTATTGCGAATTAAAAATTATTGCGATATCACCAAATTGCTCACAAGAAATATGAAAAAGAAAATTGGAACCAAAATGCAAATTTTAGCTATTAATATTTTTTGGCCAAACTTGCAATATGGATTTGCTACTATATCAGCTACAACTTACTAAAGTTTCATACCATAACATTAATTAAAACTCGAGTTCTCTATAAAAAAACTACGACCCACTAATGACGGCAGTTACTAATTTTTTTTAGGTTAGAAAATTAATCTAAATTATTTTAACGTAGGCACTTTTAAAGAGAAGTTCATTACAAACAAACGAAAATTTTTTGGTCCCGCTCCCGATCCTACCAATTCAAACGAAGTTATTAAAAAAATAGTAAAGCGGAAACTTGAAAAAGTCAAAATTTTACACTCAAGTCTAAGAATAAGTGCCTTCCAGTCAAAATTGGTTTGAGACAATTTCCACACAAACTCACAGGAATGGTTTCAACCGATTACGAAAAAAAGATTGCTGTTACAAAAAAAGTCTCAAAATCAGGATAAATTTTGGAAAATCACTCCAGCATTTTTCCAAAAGGATGTGTGAAGTTCAAAAACAGTTTGAAGGTTTCACTCTATTGTTTGGTACACAGGACTCATTGCTCAAGACATAAACAACTTTCTTTTAAAATTCACGACTAGTAATTAGACATAGGGACTCACAAAATCTATTTCTAACAGCAGCTTGGTGAGCGTTTGCTGGAGTCACCTTACGGTGTATTGTGACAAAAATATCAATTCGTTCTGAAGTGAAGAAGGGGCAACACTAAAATATGACTCAATTACTTAATCTTTGTTTCAGTGTACAAACGACCAGGGCAAAGTTTGAACATACTCACTGTAGCTCCAAAATGAACCGATTATTGGTACAATTACCAGAGAGCTGAATTGAGCATTATCTCATTTAGAACAATTAATAGCAAACATTTGCAGTTATTTCATTTACATTATCATCACGCACTGTTTTTCTTTGGATCAAAAATCTTTAAGAAATAATTAATGGTAGGCCGAATCAAGCAAAACATTTGCAAAAATTCAGCCCTCTGGCAGTTATTTCATTTACATTATCATCACGCACTGTTTTTCTTTGGATCAAAAATCTTTAAGAAATAATTAATGGTAGGCCGAATAAAGCAAAACATTTGCAAAAATTCAGCCCTCTGGCAGTTATTTCATTTACATTATCATCACGCACTGTTTTTCTTTGGATCAAAAATCTTTAAGAAATAATTAATGGTAGGCCGAATCAAGCAAAACATTTGCAAAAATTCAGCCCTCTGGCAGTTATTTCATTTACATTATCATCACGCACTGTTTTTCTTTGGATCAAAAATCTTTAAGAAATAATTAATGGTAGGCCGAATCAAGCAAAACATTTGCAAAAATTCAGCCCTCTGGCAGTTATTTCATTTACATTATCGTCACGCACTGTTTTTCTTTGGATCAAAAATCTTTAAGAAATAATTAATGGTAGGCCGAATCAAGCAAAACATTTGCAAAAATTCAGCCCTCTGGCAGTTATTTCATTTACATTATCATCACGCACTGTTTTTCTTTGGATCAAAAATCTTTAAGAAATAATTAATGGTAGGCCGAATCAAGCAAAACATTTGCAAAAATTCAGCCCTCTGGCAGTTATTTCATTTACATTATCATCACGCACTGTTTTTCTTTGGATCAAAAATCTTTAAGAAATAATTAATGGTAGGCCGAATCAAGCAAAACATTTGCAAAAATTCAGCCCTCTGGCAGTTATTTCATTTACATTATCATCACGCACTGTTTTTCTTTGGATCAAAAATCTTTAAGAAATAATTAATGGTAGGCCGAATCAAGCAAAACATTTGCAAAAATTCAGCCCTCTGGCAGTTATTTCATTTACATTATCATCACGCACTGTTTTTCTTTGGATCAAAAATCTTTAAGAAATAATTAATGGTAGGCCGAATCAAGCAAAACATTTGCAAAAATTCAGCCCTCTGGCAGTTATTTCATTTACATTATCATCACGCACTGTTTTTCTTTGGATCAAAAATCTTTAAGAAATAATTAATGGTAGGCCGAATCAAGCAAAACATTTGCAAAAATTCAGCCCTCTGGCAGTTATTTCATTTACATTATCGTCACGCACTGTTTTTCTTTGGATCAAAAATCTTTAAGAAATAATTAATGGTAGGCCGAATCAAGCAAAACATTTGCAAAAATTCAGCCCTCTGGCAGTTATTTCATTTACATTATCATCACGCACTGTTTTTCTTTGGATCAAAAATCTTTAAGAAATAATTAATGGTAGGCCGAATCAAGCAAAACATTTGCAAAAATTCAGCCCTCTGGCAGTTATTTCATTTACATTATCATCACGCACTGTTTTTCTTTGGATCAAAAATCTTTAAGAAATAATTAATGGTAGGCCGAATCAAGCAAAACATTTGCAAAAATTCAGCCCTCTGGCAGTTATTTCATTTACATTATCATCACGCACTGTTTTTCTTTGGATCAAAAATCTTTAAGAAATAATTAATGGTAGGCCGAATCAAGCAAAACATTTGCAAAAATTCAGCCCTCTGGCAGTTATTTCATTTACATTATCGTCACGCACTGTTTTTCTTTGGATCAAAAATCTTTAAGAAATAATTAATGGTAGGCCGAATCAAGCAAAACATTTGCAAAAATTCAGCCCTCTGGCAGTTATTTCATTTACATTATCATCACGCACTGTTTTTCTTTGGATCAAAAATCTTTAAGAAATAATTAATGGTAGGCCGAATCAAGCAAAACATTTGCAAAAATTCAGCCCTCTGGCAGTTATTTCATTTACATTATCATCACGCACTGTTTTTCTTTGGATCAAAAATCTTTAAGAAATAATTAATGGTAGGCCGAATCAAGCAAAACATTTGCAAAAATTCAGCCCTCTGGCAGTTATTTCATTTACATCGCACTGTTTTTCTTTGGATCAAAAATCTTTAAGAAATAATTAATGGTAGGCCGAATCAAGCAAAACATTTGCAAAAATTCAGCCCTCTGGCAGTTATTTCATTTACATTATCATCACGCACTGTTTTTCTTTGGATCAAAAATCTTTAAGAAATAATTAATGGTAGGCCGAATCAAGCAAAACATTTGCAAAAATTCAGCCCTCTGGCAGTTATTTCATTTACATTATCATCACGCACTGTTTTTCTTTGGATCAAAAATCTTTAAGAAATAATTAATGGTAGGCCGAATCAAGCAAAACATTTGCAAAAATTCAGCCCTCTGGCAGTTATTTCATTTACATTATCGTCACGCACTGTTTTTCTTTGGATCAAAAATCTTTAAGAAATAATTAATGGTAGGCCGAATCAAGCAAAACATTTGCAAAAATTCAGCCCTCTGGCAGTTATTTCATTTACATTATCATCACGCACTGTTTTTCTTTGGATCAAAAATCTTTAAGAAATAATTAATGGTAGGCCGAATCAAGCAAAACATTTGCAAAAATTCAGCCCTCTGGCAGTTATTTCATTTACATTATCATCACGCACTGTTTTTCTTTGGATCAAAAATCTTTAAGAAATAATTAATGGTAGGCCGAATCAAGCAAAACATTTGCAAAAATTCAGCCCTCTGGCAGTTATTTCATTTACATTATCGTCACGCACTGTTTTTCTTTGGATCAAAAATCTTTAAGAAATAATTAATGGTAGGCCGAATCAAGCAAAACATTTGCAAAAATTCAGCCCTCTGGCAGTTATTTCATTTACATTATCATCACGCACTGTTTTTCTTTGGATCAAAAATCTTTAAGAAATAATTAATGGTAGGCCGAATCAAGCAAAACATTTGCAAAAATTCAGCCCTCTGGCAGTTATTTCATTTACATTATCATCACGCACTGTTTTTCTTTGGATCAAAAATCTTTAAGAAATAATTAATGGTAGGCCGAATCAAGCAAAACATTTGCAAAAATTCAGCCCTCTGGCAGTTATTTCATTTACATTATCATCACGCACTGTTTTTCTTTGGATCAAAAATCTTTAAGAAATAATTAATGGTAGGCCGAATCAAGCAAAACATTTGCAAAAATTCAGCCCTCTGGCAGTTATTTCATTTACATTATCATCACGCACTGTTTTTCTTTGGATCAAAAATCTTTAAGAAATAATTAATGGTAGGCCGAATCAAGCAAAACATTTGCAAAAATTCAGCCCTCTGGCAGTTATTTCATTTACATTATCATCACGCACTGTTTTTCTTTGGATCAAAAATCTTTAAGAAATAATTAATGGTAGGCCGAATCAAGCAAAACATTTGCAAAAATTCAGCCCTCTGGCAGTTATTTCATTTACATTATCGTCACGCACTGTTTTTCTTTGGATCAAAAATCTTTAAGAAATAATTAATGGTAGGCCGAATCAAGCAAAACATTTGCAAAAATTCAGCCCTCTGGCAGTTATTTCATTTACATTATCATCACGCACTGTTTTTCTTTGGATCAAAAATCTTTAAGAAATAATTAATGGTAGGCCGAATCAAGCAAAACATTTGCAAAAATTCAGCCCTCTGGCAGTTATTTCATTTACATTATCATCACGCACTGTTTTTCTTTGGATCAAAAATCTTTAAGAAATAATTAATGGTAGGCCGAATCAAGCAAAACATTTGCAAAAATTCAGCCCTCTGGCAGTTATTTCATTTACATTATCATCACGCACTGTTTTTCTTTGGATCAAAAATCTTTAAGAAATAATTAATGGTAGGCCGAATCAAGCAAAACATTTGCAAAAATTCAGCCCTCTGGCAGTTATTTCATTTACATTATCGTCACGCACTGTTTTTCTTTGGATCAAAAATCTTTAAGAAATAATTAATGGTAGGCCGAATCAAGCAAAACATTTGCAAAAATTCAGCCCTCTGGCAGTTATTTCATTTACATTATCATCACGCACTGTTTTTCTTTGGATCAAAAATCTTTAAGAAATAATTAATGGTAGGCCGAATCAAGCAAAACATTTGCAAAAATTCAGCCCTCTGGCAGTTATTTCATTTACATTATCATCACGCACTGTTTTTCTTTGGATCAAAAATCTTTAAGAAATAATTAATGGTAGGCCGAATCAAGCAAAACATTTGCAAAAATTCAGCCCTCTGGCAGTTATTTCATTTACATCGCACTGTTTTTCTTTGGATCAAAAATCTTTAAGAAATAATTAATGGTAGGCCGAATCAAGCAAAACATTTGCAAAAATTCAGCCCTCTGGCAGTTATTTCATTTACATTATCATCACGCACTGTTTTTCTTTGGATCAAAAATCTTTAAGAAATAATTAATGGTAGGCCGAATCAAGCAAAACATTTGCAAAAATTCAGCCCTCTGGCAGTTATTTCATTTACATTATCATCACGCACTGTTTTTCTTTGGATCAAAAATCTTTAAGAAATAATTAATGGTAGGCCGAATCAAGCAAAACATTTGCAAAAATTCAGCCCTCTGGCAGTTATTTCATTTACATTATCGTCACGCACTGTTTTTCTTTGGATCAAAAATCTTTAAGAAATAATTAATGGTAGGCCGAATCAAGCAAAACATTTGCAAAAATTCAGCCCTCTGGCAGTTATTTCATTTACATTATCATCACGCACTGTTTTTCTTTGGATCAAAAATCTTTAAGAAATAATTAATGGTAGGCCGAATCAAGCAAAACATTTGCAAAAATTCAGCCCTCTGGCAGTTATTTCATTTACATTATCATCACGCACTGTTTTTCTTTGGATCAAAAATCTTTAAGAAATAATTAATGGTAGGCCGAATCAAGCAAAACATTTGCAAAAATTCAGCCCTCTGGCAGTTATTTCATTTACATTATCATCACGCACTGTTTTTCTTTGGATCAAAAATCTTTAAGAAATAATTAATGGTAGGCCGAATCAAGCAAAACATTTGCAAAAATTCAGCCCTCTGGCAGTTATTTCATTTACATTATCGTCACGCACTGTTTTTCTTTGGATCAAAAATCTTTAAGAAATAATTAATGGTAGGCCGAATCAAGCAAAACATTTGCAAAAATTCAGCCCTCTGGCAGTTATTTCATTTACATTATCATCACGCACTGTTTTTCTTTGGATCAAAAATCTTTAAGAAATAATTAATGGTAGGCCGAATCAAGCAAAACATTTGCAAAAATTCAGCCCTCTGGCAGTTATTTCATTTACATTATCATCACGCACTGTTTTTCTTTGGATCAAAAATCTTTAAGAAATAATTAATGGTAGGCCGAATCAAGCAAAACATTTGCAAAAATTCAGCCCTCTGGCAGTTATTTCATTTACATTATCATCACGCACTGTTTTTCTTTGGATCAAAAATCTTTAAGAAATAATTAATGGTAGGCCGAATCAAGCAAAACATTTGCAAAAATTCAGCCCTCTGGCAGTTATTTCATTTACATTATCGTCACGCACTGTTTTTCTTTGGATCAAAAATCTTTAAGAAATAATTAATGGTAGGCCGAATCAAGCAAAACATTTGCAAAAATTCAGCCCTCTGGCAGTTATTTCATTTACATTATCATCACGCACTGTTTTTCTTTGGATCAAAAATCTTTAAGAAATAATTAATGGTAGGCCGAATCAAGCAAAACATTTGCAAAAATTCAGCCCTCTGGCAGTTATTTCATTTACATTATCATCACGCACTGTTTTTCTTTGGATCAAAAATCTTTAAGAAATAATTAATGGTAGGCCGAATCAAGCAAAACATTTGCAAAAATTCAGCCCTCTGGCAGTTATTTCATTTACATCGCACTGTTTTTCTTTGGATCAAAAATCTTTAAGAAATAATTAATGGTAGGCCGAATCAAGCAAAACATTTGCAAAAATTCAGCCCTCTGGCAGTTATTTCATTTACATTATCATCACGCACTGTTTTTCTTTGGATCAAAAATCTTTAAGAAATAATTAATGGTAGGCCGAATCAAGCAAAACATTTGCAAAAATTCAGCCCTCTGGCAGTTATTTCATTTACATTATCATCACGCACTGTTTTTCTTTGGATCAAAAATCTTTAAGAAATAATTAATGGTAGGCCGAATCAAGCAAAACATTTGCAAAAATTCAGCCCTCTGGCAGTTATTTCATTTACATTATCGTCACGCACTGTTTTTCTTTGGATCAAAAATCTTTAAGAAATAATTAATGGTAGGCCGAATCAAGCAAAACATTTGCAAAAATTCAGCCCTCTGGCAGTTATTTCATTTACATTATCATCACGCACTGTTTTTCTTTGGATCAAAAATCTTTAAGAAATAATTAATGGTAGGCCGAATCAAGCAAAACATTTGCAAAAATTCAGCCCTCTGGCAGTTATTTCATTTACATTATCATCACGCACTGTTTTTCTTTGGATCAAAAATCTTTAAGAAATAATTAATGGTAGGCCGAATCAAGCAAAACATTTGCAAAAATTCAGCCCTCTGGCAGTTATTTCATTTACATTATCGTCACGCACTGTTTTTCTTTGGATCAAAAATCTTTAAGAAATAATTAATGGTAGGCCGAATCAAGCAAAACATTTGCAAAAATTCAGCCCTCTGGCAGTTATTTCATTTACATTATCATCACGCACTGTTTTTCTTTGGATCAAAAATCTTTAAGAAATAATTAATGGTAGGCCGAATCAAGCAAAACATTTGCAAAAATTCAGCCCTCTGGCAGTTATTTCATTTACATTATCATCACGCACTGTTTTTCTTTGGATCAAAAATCTTTAAGAAATAATTAATGGTAGGCCGAATCAAGCAAAACATTTGCAAAAATTCAGCCCTCTGGCAGTTATTTCATTTACATTATCATCACGCACTGTTTTTCTTTGGATCAAAAATCTTTAAGAAATAATTAATGGTAGGCCGAATCAAGCAAAACATTTGCAAAAATTCAGCCCTCTGGCAGTTATTTCATTTACATTATCATCACGCACTGTTTTTCTTTGGATCAAAAATCTTTAAGAAATAATTAATGGTAGGCCGAATCAAGCAAAACATTTGCAAAAATTCAGCCCTCTGGCAGTTATTTCATTTACATTATCGTCACGCACTGTTTTTCTTTGGATCAAAAATCTTTAAGAAATAATTAATGGTAGGCCGAATCAAGCAAAACATTTGCAAAAATTCAGCCCTCTGGCAGTTATTTCATTTACATTATCATCACGCACTGTTTTTCTTTGGATCAAAAATCTTTAAGAAATAATTAATGGTAGGCCGAATCAAGCAAAACATTTGCAAAAATTCAGCCCTCTGGCAGTTATTTCATTTACATTATCATCACGCACTGTTTTTCTTTGGATCAAAAATCTTTAAGAAATAATTAATGGTAGGCCGAATCATCACCATTCTAATGATAAAAGGAACATTTTGTTCAAACAAATTTATTATCAAAAATTCATTATTTAAAAAAAATAATATTAAATTATGTTACCTAAAACAAGCGCCCTTAATTCTTCAACACATCTTTGCCTAGAATCTTCAATCGGGTCCTTAATTTTAACATCAGAATCGGAATAAGAGGAAATTTCGTTAGACATATTTTTTTTATTATTACAAACAGCTCATCACAACACTGTAAACAAATAATATTTAAAAAATATTATTAAACAAAACGACGATCCGGCTCATTTACTTTAACCTTAGTGAAGCATATATCATATAGGTACCAGCTGAGGTACTTGTTTATCAAACAAAATGAAATTATAATTGCATCCTGTTAAAATATAAATATTCAACAAAAATTCACCTAATGTTTTCAATAATTTTGGGTTTTATTGTAAGAATATTGCTAGTCACGTTAATATTAAACAATTAAATTTCAAGTACACTGTTTTGGTGGTTGTCAACCACCAAATTCACGTAATTATAATTTTCACAAACGATAATTGCAGAAAATAACCATTAATCAAAGAAGTTGCTAATAACAATTTTTTGAGTTTTAAAATTTTTTTGTATTTTTTGTATTGATAAGTTAACTCGTGTCAAATACAATAAAGAGACTACCAACAAAATGAGTATAAATTACAATTAAATTTTTAATAATTATATCATCACGATAATAATCGAATACAAATCATTTTAATTGATATGCAAGTATAATAGAAATTATATCCTTACTACCTTATATGCATTTATGCATAAATAGCAGAATAATTTCTATATATTAATTGTAATTATTTACGTAAACAAATCAGTTAATAAGTTAAGTACTGGATTTACTTATGCTTAATATTTTTTTCAATAAATGTTGTAAAATGTTTTACAAGATTAACATTTTCGCGGATCAGACTACTACTGATCCGTAGTCAAATTTAATAAAATTTTATCAGCACATAATGTTGTAGCAGTACTTGCTGCAGTGATTGAAGTAATGCACTACTTCTTAAGTGCTATAAGGATTTCCTATAAGGAAATTCAAATAACTGTATTAATTTGACATTTCATGGCTGTTCATAGTTTTTCAAATTATGAAAATATTACTTCTTCAATGTTAAAAAAGTCATTAATTAAGAAGTATTTGGTATCAACAGATTCAGAAAATAATTCTCTTCAATAGATATCATTCCAGTTCTTGTAGATGAAGCTGGTGAGCAGCAAACTGCAAATGTAATTTCCTGTGTAAACTGGCTATGTTCTCAAATTATTCACTTTGTGCTTACTGTGGTTCATGAAAGATGGCGAAAATCTAATCAAAAAATATATTACCTTCTCAAGCCTGTCTGCTTTTAACCTTCAAATAGAACAACTATAATTTTGAAACAGACCATAATCTTTAAATTTTTTCAAACATAAACCATTTCAAAATATTGATTTCCAAAATCTTATGAATATGATATTACGGAATCATATTAGACTGAAAAGAGCATAAACTGCCAAGTACCAACTCCTTGATCGAATTTTAATTAAATCTTTTTTATTGAATTCTAAATACCCCAACAATCAAAGTTTATACTGTAAAAAAGTGTGCATTTGCCTCATCACTTTTTTAAACAATTCTTGTGATTTTGTTACTTTGAGTACCAAGCACTTTTAAGCATCCTAAGAACTTGAAATTTGGTATCATTGTACATTACACTCTAGGGATCCCTAAAAAGCTCTGATTTTCTCTAAAAAGTACGGGGGCTTCCCCCCTCCCTCTTCAATCGGCCCCTAGAGGTTTTTCAGAACTTGAGGACCTTATATACATTGGAGCCAAATTTGAAGTCTCTGAGATGCCTAGAAGTGCTTCACTAGCTCTTGTTAATTAAATGTTAATAAGAATTTCATCATGCATTTTTAAAATATTTTTTTCCGTAAACTTGTTGCTTAGTTACTAATTATCAACGCGTTAGCATTTGCACCCAAAATTTTGAAATAAAAATTCTTTTTCCGCTAATTTTTATGATTTTCAAAATTGAATTCACAAGAAGTGGTGATGAGGCAAATGCAAACTTTTTAACAACATAAACTTTGATCTTTATGATATTTTATAATTTTGATACAAAATTTATGAAACTTAAAAACCGAATTTTTAATTTGAAGTTCTAATAGCGTGATTAATGTTCCTTTTGGTTCCTAGATGACAAAAAAATTTTTTTTTTTAATTTTTGGTTAACGTTTAACGGTGCAGCTGAGCGCCCAAAGTTTTTAAATTTTTAGCTTGGAAATAGAATACTTAAAACACGATATTCTGCATTATTCGGTATATTAAATGCTACAATTCCTATAGGAATCTGTAATATGTAAAAGCTGGAGCGGGGTTACGGATAGAAGGGCTCCGGCTCTCGTCTAATATAAAAAATTTAGACCATACTAAAAAAATTTACTAGTTTTTTAAACAATTTTTACGAAATTAATGGAGGAGGCTAAATAAGAGATGATGGACGAACAGATTTTGTGGTTACGCCACTGACTTAATTCTGAAACTCAACTAAGGGCGTCTACAGTTAGGATATTGCAAAAACTCTAGTAGAAAGTTCTTTCAATGAAAAGCTGAACTAATAATGAACTATCACGATATACCGTAAACCGGGGCTACTTTGACTTCGAGGGCTACTTTTGACAGGCAGTGGGGCTACTTTGACAACACTGATATTAATTAATAATGATGTTGAAATTGCGTGATCCGTTTAAAATTAAAATTAAAAGGTGGTAATATCTGCAGCCACTGGACGTGAGAATTTTTTGTCCAGAAAAAAAAGGAGAGGTGCAATTTCACGGCTTAAAGGTTTAATACCAAAGGAACTTTAAACGTATGTGGAAGTGTAACGGCTCGTCAAGGGACTTGAACTTACAATGCAAATTAAATGATTATTTTTTATTTACTTTATGAAGAAGCTTAATACATATAAACAAAACGTTAATAAATAAATAATAAATATAGACATAATAAAAAAGCCACTTTTTGTCTCTTTAAAAAATAAAAATAAATAATTATGTCAAAGTAACCCCATATCTTCTTATTTCTTTCTTATTTATTTTTTCTGTTATTGTAGAAGCAAAAAGGCCGTTCTTTGGTAAATTCATAATGGAAGAATCAAGTGTTATAGTCCAGTATGATTTGCATTGTTTTGTCGTACATAAAAAAGTTACGTTGTAAAAACTATCAAAACTATGTCGAAGTACGTTTTAAGTTTGCAGACTTTGTGTAAAAAATTTCAATCATTAGTATGTACTGTAGCAAACCTAATTACTACTAGTTAATAGAATGATAATGATTAGCCTCAGGTAGTGGAAAAATAAATATTTAAAATATTAATGAGAATATAATTAAGGTTCAAATAAAAAAGTAAAATCACGATCCACCAAAGAGAATAGGACTACTAGGTATAATAAATTGATTACAGCATAATTTGTTAATGTTACGTGAGCTCGTACAGGTAATTATTAACAATTCTTGTAAAAACGACTACGACTGTGAACAATCATAATACAAAATACCCATATTTCCAGTATCGTCAACTAGCAACCGGATTAATCAATCTGTTAAAATAATAATTATTTTTAAACGAATTAACTTTTGCATAAATATCAAACTCCCCTTTGAGCTGTTTGATACTTGAAACGATACTTCTTAGTTTTAAGATTTTATAGCAAACCGACGCACCGCACGTCGTTCTCAACCTAGCATCGCACGACAAAATAATTAAAGCACGTAGTTTTGCATTATTTTATATGAGAGTGTGCGAGGTGAGTGATTTAATTTGGCCATTCTGATAAATGTGACAATTAACTGAATTTTGATGATAATTTTATTCAACATATAATGGACCGATCATAAAGCAGAATTTCGCTAAAGCTAGTTATGAGTTTTCCAAAAATACACTAAAAAATAGTTAAATTACTCTGCTTGTGAACATTAATGCTTTAAAATCAAGTACAGGAACAAAATCCCCCTATAGAAGGGGTTCCTTGACAACTCGGGGGCGTTTATGCATGCACAAGCTCTTTCTTTAATCATTTGTCCCTAATTTACATCAGGTGTACAGGAACACTTTGAACATATTACTTGTAAATTATTAGCACCACAAGTACCGGTAATATTTGTTAAAAATAGGCAACACATTATACACTAACGTTTGATAGAATATCACAACATAATCACTGATTATTTTAGAGCTGATTATTAATCAGCTTCTACTGATTTTGAACTATTTATCGATTTTTACCAATTAATCAGTTTTAAATTCTGTTTACCGCTTTTAGAAACCATAATTTTCAAGAGCCTTAAAGTCTCACTTTTCTCAGCTACTGGATATTATAATAAGTGTTATTAGTTATTACCTCTATTTGCAATTCCGTAGCTCTATTTTCTATGTCTGTGTGCTCCGTACTTAATTACTAAGAATATTTAGAAATAAATTCTTCTTATTAATTCGAAATTAATTAACATTTACGTAATACATTATTAAACATAATCACTTTCAGCTCTTACACACTATTGTACAATTGATTACATTTGTTATTAAACCATAGATGAATCAATTATTTTCTTCTCTTATTAGTTGAACATCAATAATATATGTCAATTTAAAATACGAAGCGCAGATACGTTATTAACATTTACAAAATTTATATTATGTAAAGAAACACTAATTAAGGATGCTGCTTTGTTAGGCTTATGATTGATTCTTTATGCATTTCTTTATTTGATTCGTGTCAACCTGCATGGATAGATTGCTAAATACACATTTCCAAAACACTTTTAAAAAATTAATATTTAAACGGCAACAGAGGTAAACAAGTACATATTTATTTTCATACGCTTTCTACGTCTCTGACAAATGTTAATGTAGCTCCTTAATGACTACAATTACCCAAATTTAACTTCTATTATAAATTAAAGAGGATACAATTTTCTTTGTAAAACATGCAACAAGTTTATTCCAACTGTCTTGGTTAACCAGTAAGTACACAGGTATAGAACAAAAAAGACCCATCAGTTGACTTATTTTCAGAAGCTTTCGACATGTCTTCAAAATGTCAATGTAGCTCCTTAAGCACTAGAATTACCCAAATTTGACTTCTATTATAAATTAAAGGGGAACAAATTTTCTTTCAAAAAAATCCAACAAGTTTGATCCAACTGTATTGGGTTACGAGTAAGTACATATAGAACAAAAAAATTGACTTATTTTCAGACGATTCCTATGTGTCTTGGAAATGTTCATGTAGCTTTTTAGGACTATACAATTACCCAAATTTGACCTCTATTATAATATTATAAATTAAGGACGATAAAATTTTCTTTCAGAAACATCCAACAAGTTTGTTTCAAACTACATGTCAGTTTTTGCTTGCAATTTCAGCCTTTAACAACTTTAACAATATAAAATCTGTGAAGAGGAAAATATTTTCTGGCTATAAACAGATTTTATGGTAAAAATGTTTTTGCTCTCGTAGAATAATAGGAAGCTGTAGTATCATTAATTATTTACTTTTGAGTGTTTATTATACAAGATATTTGCATAGCAATATTTATATACCCTACACTTTTATAATAACACGATTAAATTTTCAAAATTTGCACTTTTTTTTAAATCTGTACGTACCTTAAAATTTACATCAACCTATTTATAAGTTACTAGCTAAAAACTATTAACACATTTTCTTTTGTTTTGTTCTGTTAATGATAATAAAACTAATAAAATCAATTAGGTCCTATACCTAAGGGTTGAAAATGAAAAACGACTAACGTTTTGAAATCCTAACGATTCATCCAAAATTTGGTATATGCTGCAACAATTTAAACAACCCTGTATGTACAATAAAAAAAACTAATTCTTAATTTAAACGAATACATAAACAATTAGAATCTTTAAACAATTAATTGAGCTAGTTGTTTTTGAGACCAAATAAAATTACTTTTAATAATACTTTAAAATTTACAACTTATTTACTATCTTCGTTATCACTCGGTACGTGTTCGACGGCATAATCTAAAGTTTTAAGTTCCCAAATAATTTTTTTAGTTTTTTCAAAATATCTAATCCAATCTCCATAATTATAATCCGGATGAATTCCACCATAAATTTCCGGTAATGATTTTGGATCGATATGTTTGTGAAGCGATTCCATATCATCTCCGTGGACGAATACTCTTTCTTTCATTTTTTGATTTAAAAATGGCTTGAATAAATTAAATACCACTTCAAATACCCAAGGTTGATTAATAATATGGACTGCGTGAATCCTCAGGGGAAATGAGGTCTGTAACAAATAAGATGCGTGAATTACATTGTAGAGTAGTTCCAACGAAATAATAGCCCACCACGTGACTACCGTTGGGTCACTGGGCTCCGACGCCACCCCCCGTGCAGATTTGGTCACGTGGTGGAATTTCTTTCGTTGGGACTACTCTAGTAGTTGTTAAAATTTGTTAATAAGACACAAAGGAAAGACTGCTTTTCCCTATCTATACAATAAAATTATAAACCGTACTAATGAGTGCAGAATTAATCAGATAAGTACATATTTTAATATTATCTAAATATTTGTTAAAAAATGCTTTCTACATACCACCATAACTTGAAATATAGTTTTTGCAAGGTTGGGAGTCATATAAAGAACTTGTTGCATTGTTAAGCCTCCGAGATCAAAAATACATATTCCTCCTAATATTTGAGCTCTTTGTTCGAGTATTGCTAATTCTAAAATAATCATTGTGGCTTGAAGTATTTCAGTTACCGAAACATTATCAGGACTCCAATGACCTAAAATAAATTTGTCATTGATAATACAAATATTCACAAGTCTCTTCTCAATGCCCGGTTGCATAAAAGAGAATTATATTTATAATCCTTTGATATAGCAACGTTACACAATGTAATGTAAACATTAGTCGTTTGAAAATAATTATTAAAATCTGAGGTTAAGTTCTTTTTGTGTTGAATTGTGAAAACAGTTTGCTCAAACTTTGACATTTTTATTTATTTATTGTGTAAAGTTGTCATATCTAAGGATAATAAATCTAATCTAGGATTAAAATGTAATTCTCTTTTATGTAACCGGGTATTAATAAAATATGTGTACAAACCCAATCTATAAAGTAACATTCGTCGTCCAGTTTGTTCCCTGTATGGAGGTACAGTAAGAAGCTTCTTTTGGCCGACCTTTTCTAACTGCTTTAAGTTAACCCCATCGTAAAAGTCCGGATTATTTTCTTTTAATTCGTAATAATTTACCAGCTGGAATAAATAAATAATTAATAAACATACAATAATACCGTAATAAGTCTATTTATTACCAGTCTATGTGCTTGTCTGACTATAAAATTTTTTGTTCTTAAAAATCTCAATAAATAGGCGTCGTCTGTTCTGTGAGGTGTGCATTCTCCTCTCTCTGCAAAAATAGTCAATTATTAGACAATGGTGGCTAAAAGAATGAGCTCGTGTGTAATACATTTTATTTATTCGATTTCAAGAAGTTAAAAGTATCCCTAAAATTTTCAAGTATCACTTTTTTGTGGTATAGACCCTGGGCCAATAACAGAAAAATCTGGATGATCTTATTCAGGCCCATCTCTTGGGAATAAGCTATATGAGTGCACGTGAACACGAAAATCCGATAGGCTGCACCAGGCACAGCCTTAAGGACTATGAACTGTTAATAATAAACTTTTAATTGGTGACAAAGACGGGAAACGCACCTGAGAGGGGTACCAAACAATAAAAATAACATAATAGATGTACTTTGATCTTTTTTTAATCAGCACGTGTATGTGCATCATGCAAGTCTTTAATATATACCTAATACATAATTGTAGACTACAAAGAAATATTGCATGTTTACTGCTAGTTTTTATCTGTCCCACTTAAAATTATTAATGGGAACAATACATTACTTATTCGATAAGACTCAATAGGCTTTAATAATACTTACAACTAGCTTACTTATCAGTAATTTAAAAAAATAGAGTAAAATTTAAAAAAACGTTATCATTGAGTTCAGAAGCAAAAGTTGTGGAATTAGCAAGAAACAAATGTCGCCTCAATTTTCTAATTTTCCTATTTTTCTGGACATCCGTTAGGGTTGTTGCTCTCTCTAGACACTACAGATTAGCATTAATTTTCTTTTCTGTTTTAATAAGAGATATTTTCATTTTTGAATATGTACTAATTTCAGCCATTTTGGTACTATCTATCGCATCGGTCAGAGAGAACGACAATACATTTTTGGCTTGAACCAGATTTAGAAAACAAAATTAATTTCACAATTTTCCATTCCCATCCATTATAGCACTCAGAGCTCTTTCTAAACTTTATGAAAATTAATCAAATTATATAAAATGCAAAATGCTTCAACAGTCTCCTGTTTACAAAATCATAACTAATAGGCTGATTATCACTACATAATGTTCATAATTAATTTTTTTTAAGATTTGTGAAATAATTTATCTAATTTTACAATTTGTACAGTTGCACATCTACATCATCTGTTGCTTATAAAACTTTTTAAATTGACCCCAGTTTGAATTTTTAATTAGTACTTCTAGCAGTTAATCAAACAAAAGTGGGTTCAAAAAAATTTGATAAAGAAAATTATCGTTCCACATCGCTGCACGCTACATTCTGTCAATCTTTTGCATTTTATTTCTAAGCAATTGTGTATAATTAACTGCCAGAAGCAGTAAAAGGTCTTAGTAGTCCTGTTATTAAAAGTAAAGTGAAAGAATGCAAATCTAAAATGTCGTTTTTTATTAGCATTTCTTTATCAATATTTGTAATTGAGTTTTTCTGCTATAATTAATTGATATTAAATTTAGCGAAAATCTCCCATTAAATGATTGATAGTGTGAGGCGTTGTCGCATTCCTACGCCTAGAAATAAATTAACGTAAATTGAGAGAACATACGTACTATAAAAAAATATTTGGTTCATGTACATAAACTTTGTTTATACCGTGTGCTTACTTTCAAAGAGGAACATAGGGAACTAACATTGGAAATCATTTCCTTGCAGTTTGTCAATCGTCAGATAAACTTATAAAGGCGGTTGCGATATCCATCAAAGAGAGTTATTTTCTTCGACTGTTAACACTAAATTAATAGCTGTTAATTAGTAGCTAATTGTTATTAGCAGTAGTAGAAAATAATAATTATATTTCGATAAATATCACTACCGCTCTTATAGGGCGAGTAAAAAACTGAAAATAAGTAATTTCTAACGTTATTTCCCCATAGTTCGTTTTAAAAGTTGGCACCCGGTATGTTCATATACAGAAATGACCAAGTTTTTAAAGTTTGAACAACGTATCATTACATGCCTATTAGTTTTAGAATTTTAGAATTTTTTTATCTAATCGTTTTATCTTTTTATCCATTTAATTATTTTATAGAGAGTTCTTTACAATCAGCAATTTAGGTAATAATAGGTTCAGCAACCGATACCATTAATTTAAAAAACTTTTGGAAGAAGGTTTGGACCACAGGATGTTCGTTTCCTCTATCATTGACTGAACACTATCTTCAAACTGTGATTAAATGAATCATAAAGTATAAAAACTATAAAAAAGGTGGTTTTTAGGAAAATAGCAAATAAAAAAATATTTTCCTGAATATTGGTTTCCCTAGTTACTTGATGATAAGGATCACTTAGCACATTTAATAAACCTTCTCCAAACACAAAGATCGGCCAAAGAAGGCCTATACATTGGCCACCACAATTCCTAGATATGAAAACGTTGGACTGATTTTTCTGGGCAACCACAAAGCAGCTGGACTAAGTAAAACTTGTTACTCATCAGCAGTTACTAGAAACGATCCAATCCGAAAGTGGACATTTCCAATATTTTTTGTAACATTTAAAAAACCCAAATTTTTAGTTATGTTAAGTTTTTCGCTTATATCTCGAAAAAAATAAGTCCTAGGGAAAAAATTATTCTTAGAAAAATAAAATATTATTAAATTTTCTACAAGATTGTTTTATCATTTCTTTTCTATTTCTTGTAGTTTTCGAGATATCGGCCTGCAAAAATCGTTAATATATAAAAAAAATTTAGTTTCACGTTTTTAGTCAAACTTTTGCCTGTACCTCAGCCTAATAATAATACATAAAATGTAAAAATGTAAATCGACCTGTGTGGTAAGCTAATTTGTGGAAATTTGGTTCAAATACGCACGTGAATTTTGTATAAAAAAAATTAATATTCTATACCTACCTATCATATACGTCATATGAAGGCAATAAAAAGAGATAAATTAAAAGTTAACAAAGAAACATTAACAATTTTTTTAATCGAAGTAAACAATTAGATATGCCCTATGATTTGAACATTTAACGCATTTATTTTGTTCTTAAATTAAAATATCAAACTTGAGCAAGAGTTTCAATTTAAGACAACAAAAATCTAACATTTTTTGTGGCTTCGCTACATGCTCTAATTATTTTTAAAAGTATCATGCAACTGCTAATAGATTATATTTACATAAATTTAAAAACTAACAACAATAAAATAGTAAAAATAAAAAATCTTACCATAAATCAAATCTCTAAATTCTTCTAAAACTTGACATCTAGTTTCTGGATCTTCTCCCAACTCTCTTTTTGCATATTCTATTAATTCTTCTGGTGGATCTTCTAAATCAAGTTCAGATAACACTTCGATATTATCACAAGGCATAATTGATTCGTTTTCTTTCTATAACACGATTAGATCGATTGCATATTAAATAACAAACTACTTAAACGGTGAATACGTTAATAAATAAAGTCGGAGTTGCACTGTGGCTTCGCTCGTATAGAGAGGGAAAGCCATAGCTTCTATTAGTAATAATTAAAGAATGTTATGAATTACACTTTAACGGTAGTATCGCTTCCTAGTACGAAGGATGACCACTAACTGTTAGCTCTACAAACAATTTGAACTTGAATTATCGTCACATTCTCACATTTTTTTAAAGAAAATGCTTTAAGGCTTATTTAATGACTCTAGTACTTTCTTTGATTATAGGTGGTAGTTTAGTGAAAGTGAAATGACTGTAATAAAACACAAAAATTGGACAAAAGTAATTTAGTCTGCGGTTAAAAAATTCACTATTATTACATATTTAGCAAACAAGTACATAATTACACATCTTAAATCATCTCAAATTTTTTTGTTGTATAAAAATGAGCCCATATAGGAATTTTGTCACTTGCACACAAGCAACTTTCATTTGTATTGGTATAACATAATCTAAGTTCAAGGAAAAACTAGTCTTGCAGAGTTTTGCAAGGTAAAATGGTAATGAACGGAATACACATGATAAATTCTTAAGGTTAATGTCGTTTTTTTCTTATACAGTTTTATTGAAAGTCGCAGTATTTTATTCATAGCTGTATTATTTAATTGATACATGATCACGAAACGGAAGAAAACTTTCTATTTTCAATAATTTTTTTTTTTAATATTCATAAAATCACCACGAGCAATGTTTAATAGGCGCCTAAAATTTTCCATCTTCTGTAATTTGCTTATTATTTTTTATTTGTACTCACAAGGTGAGGACTAGATGGCTGATAAGGACTGTACGTAAAGAGGGCTTGCTTATTTCTTGAAAGGCCGCTGCCAAATTGTGAAAGGCCAGAATTTATAACAACGAGTTTATAAGCGCTGTTCCAGAAAGATTATAGCAACATAATAAGCACGATTTTAGTTGACAAGCTATCAAAATAAGGATTTCTATGCTCTGATAAGTTTAAAAAGCTACCCGTAGAGATGTGGCCAAAACGAGCAATAAACTTAAGCGTTCCCGGCAACATTATTAATTTCAGATGAAACAACCAAAATTATCCTGAACGTCCAAAAATTCTGTTAGTACTAAAAATACTTCTATAAACTCTCGGAGCTTTTTTATTATGTGGAAAAATATTTAAAAGGCACTAATTAGCTAGAATATCTATTTCTCTAAATTCTCAAGTTCGTTGTGAAATCGTGACGAAGGTCAATGCTCAAATGAAAATTTTACAATAATCTGTAGGTACCCTCAAGCACGTTAGTCTAATTAAATTACTACATATTTTGTGGCCCCCCATGAGATGTATTTTTTTGCTAATTTTTTTAAGGTTTAAATTTTTTAGCTAACTATTGTATTTAGATTTATATACAAAAGTTTTAACTTACATAAAAAGTGCTCTGAGAAGATAATTAATAATTATCGTCCAATCTCTTTCTCTCTCTCTCCCTTCTGACGCAAATTTAAAAAATTCGTAAAAAAGCTTTGTTTGCCCGCTTGAATTCATATTTTCAAGGTAATTAATTACTAAAATACTACCATACAAAACCTTACAAACCAGAAACAGATCGTTGAGATAGATTGTTTCGCTCTACCGATCGAACAGGCTGACTGTTAAGCAGATGTGGTTCCAAACTAAGTCAATTTTTGTTTAACGTTTATCCAAGTGATCTACTATCAATCATCAGCCACTGAACGACTTTGTATGCTGATCACTCTAGCCGTGGCTTATACGTAGGCCACGCACCAGTGTAACAATCGGGGCCCAAAGTTTGACTTTATTGGTTGAGAGAATTGATAAAGTGATGAAGAAACAAATGAGCTTGGATTCATTTGGCATATTTAGATAGCAGAAAATGACGATTTATAAAGTTTTAGCATGGTACACCGATATTCATGTACAGTCAGTCTCACAATTATTGGCCACCCTGGCTATACGTTTAGCACGAATTTTGGATGTAACCATCATAACACCTCATATTTAAATTGAGGGGTAACTTTATTATGCCAACAGGTAGTAAATCAACAACTTCCCCTTCTGTCCTTTTGTCGTTGTTGGCTAAAAGCCACCCTAGCGCATAGCCAGAGTGGCCAATAATTGTGAGGCTGACTGTACAGATGTTCATGTAAGCCTCTATTTAAGAACATTGGCGTATGTACTATTGATATTCATCGTAATCATCGTCGTCCATTATTATGCGTCGTGGCAGGTTAGAGTTTTTGGGAATAGAGAAGAACCTACCACGGCGGCTCCAAATTGCTATTCAAGATACGATTGCTACACTCATGGGCGTGCTGAAGCATCTTGGTCGTCTGTTTCATTATAGCTAGACGCGCATTGAATCGACTCGGTTCGGATTAGCCCGGCTCGGCATAGTCAATTTTATTATCACCGGCGTATTCAATCAACACAAAACTGGACTGTGCCGATCAGAGCTGAGTCTATTCAATACGCGGGGGGTAATACATTTTAGTGTATAGCAGAGAAATTGACTATGTCGAGCCGGGCTGATCCCAGCCGAGTCGATTCAATACACGTTCAGCGTAAGTAAGTATATTTGATGGCGCTCCTAAATAACCGTCCCACCAGTTTCGGTGCGCATTGCGCAATGACGTAGGCAGAGTTGGGCAGTATCAATGATACATGTATCTTTGATACGTATCTTTGATACTTTTGTATCTTGTATCTTGTATCTATGATACTCGAAGCGAAAGTATCTTGTATCTTGTATCAAAGATACTGAAATTCAATTATCATGTATCTTGTATCAAAGATACTTATTAGCATCAATGTGCCCAGATACTTTTTAACACTTATTTCAAAAATTAATAAAATTCAATAAAAAACAAAAAAAAATTTGAATTACAAAAAAAACTTGAAATAAAATTGGCAAAAGAGCAGGTTACATAGGTATTGTTTGAGTTTGGTAAATGTTTGACCTTCCTGTCTCCATTCCTTTGTTAGAAGATTTTAAATTCTTCTAAAGAATGATGAAAAAAGTATCAAGTATCAAGTATCTGTATCTTGTATCTTTCGAACAAAAATTAAAAGTATCTTGTATCTTGTATCTATGATACTCGAGCTGAAAGTATCTTGTATCTTGTATCAAAGATACTGAAATGGAATTTTCATGTATCTTGTATCATAGATACATTTTATAAGTATCTTGCCCAACTCTGGACGTAGGCAGGTAGGTTCTGCTCTATTCGAAAGGATACTACAACAGGCTACAGAGAAATGTTACAGCGCTTTCAAAAAATGTATTTAAATTCTTGCTAGGGAAAACGTATTAATCCCACTACAAACGCTCAAGCTTTTATTATCACAGGCTTGTGCAGACCCAGTCTGTAGTCTGTACCAGCAAACCGCGGTCCGTGTGTAAATCGTTCATGCTGTTTGTGCAGTTTTGGCTTGATGCAGTTAAAGCCTGAACCTGAGCGTTTGTAGTGAGCTTTACACTGTTATTCTACTAGCTCTTTACCCGTGCCATGGCAGAACGAGCGCGAGAGTTCATTCATGGTTTTTGGTTGAGTGTCTTGAGCAGTGACGACGCCACGTGGGGGGCAAGGGGGGCAGTACCCCCCTTGAAAAACGGTCTGCCCCCCCAATAAATGTTGACCTGATACATAGAAATAAAATTTTTGCTTAAAAATTGTTCCAATTCGGCAAAATGTTAATAATTATAGTACATCATGTTGAAACTTAAAAGTGCAGACAGCAGCTTTTAAGAATTTCATAACGCTTTACTTCTGAAATGAATTGACTCCGATAAACAAAAGAAGCTCATGCTAGAGAAAAGGCGATATTCGTAACTAGTACATACAGTGAGCGCCAAAAGTATATGGAAGAATATAAATATTTCTTTTTCCGACAGGAATATCAAAAAACGGTTGGACAATGGACACGTCAAATTAATTGATTTAAAAACAAAGATTTTCCAATGATTTTCATTTTTTTATCTTCGAACAGTAGACAAGAACAGGACCAACGGTGTAGTGGTGTAACTATAATGCTCCCGAGGATTCAGTGAAACCAGGCCCGTGAGGTTTAGGGGTCTGGAAGAGCGAACTTTTTTATAGATTGTAAAAATTTTTATGATTTTATGAATAACGCTTGCCTAAAACAATTATCAAATGGTCATATAAAGAAATTATGATCAGGTCAAGTTTTTTCGATATAAAAAAGCGCTTAATTTCAGAGTACAGAAATCTTAAAAAATTGTTAAAGGTGATCTGAAATCTTCTGACCTTGAAAATTTTTAAAATTTTGCCTGCGGCGCTTGGGGAGCCGTGAAAAATCTTTGAAATAAACAATTAATTGCCATTTTAGAGACTCACAGTTGGCAAATTTTGAGTAGCTCCTCCCTCAAAATTATTCCTTAAGTTCATCCCTGCCCAAGATATTGATTTTTAAATGAAATGTTTTACCAAAAAAAACAATTGTTGTTCGTAAAGAACTGTCGCCCCTCTTGAAACTTTTGAAATTGTGTCTGCCCCCCCAGAAAATATATACTGGCGTCGTCACTGGTCTTGAGTGGGCCAGTATCCGCTCGGTGTTGGTATTTCTTTCGAATTCAACGCCAAACGTCTCAGCGAGAGTGAAGAGCTAGCATAAAAGAGTTCTAGAACAGTAGCCCAAGGACATATTTTCGTGGACCATACATCATATCAATTCTCTCATCATAGATATGAGAATCTTATCATTGATAAGATTTTCATTTTGAAATTTTTACAATTAAACATATTTTCATCTACGCGAGTATAACGGCTTTATGTAAATTTGTCCGAATTATTACCTATTTCTATAATAATTCTCCTGGACTATAGAGCATATTTTTTGTCTGTAATATATCAATGGCACAATATGAGTTAACTAATTGCTTATGCTTTTTACGCGAAAATAATTACTCAAACTCTAACCTACAAAAGTCCTTTCCTATCCAATGTTCATTAACGGATTTTCTTTTTATAATATTAACTATTAGAGCGCTGATTTGGTTTAAAGTCTTACCATCGCTTTATTGTTAATATTTTTAAAACAAATTATTACAATATAAAGTTCTTGGTACTGCTGGATTATAGTGGATTCCAAAATAATTACTTTATCCCATGGAATGTTATCCGATATCGTTTAATTTAGAGAAATTTAGTTATTGGGCAAACTATGATCAAATTAGTCTTAGATACCCTTCTACATCAACCATTTTCGGAATACTAAACTAATAAAAGATTGTTAAAGAGCATGCAAAATTAATTTTGTTTATTGATTTTAATCCAAAATTTTATACCCTACTACTTTTATTTGAAGCCTTTTTTCCTAAAATAATTAAGGGATGAGAAAGTATGGTGTTCTTATTTAATGATACAGCAGAAGAAAACGAACTAAAAATTAAAATTATTCCTTCTCGAGCTTTAGAAGCCCGGATTAGAGTTTTAAAGAATACCAAAATTTAATTAACTATAGCTTAAATACACAAATTTGTGTTTATCGTCCTATGTCAATAGATATTAAGAAAACTAGTGCAAGAAAGTGGAGATCGTTAATTGGATATTATCACTACGTTTAATAACGCATTAAAATATTTTAATAAAAAATACCTTGATGTAATAATTAATGGAAATTACTTACTATAATTTAATTTACACGCTGCATAAATTAAAATAATTAGTTTTAATTTTAAAAAACTGGCAAATTGATTCAACTCGTAAGGGTAATTTTACATCAAACATGGTTTTTGCAATTATTTTTTATAACCAATTATAATACTATTAAGTCGTATTTAGAAATAACAATTAAAGTTTAAAAAAGTCTTTCATCAAAATATACCACATACATGCACAAAAAACATACTCACATAATGAACGAAAAGTATAGAAAAAAATCGATTTAAGAAGTACTTACATTATAATTAGAAGAAAAACATTAAACACCTTCATAAACGAATTATGAAATGCTCTTTTTAACTCCACAAGTTAAAGAATAAATAAATGACCTGTATTTTCAGTTACAGCATTTGAAATAAAAGTTTGTTTTTACCACTACAAATAAATTTGGTTTGTATCTAATAATGTAATAATTATGGTTTGCGTGTTGTTTAGTGAAAGTAAATACACTAATTATATAAAAAAGAAAAAGAGAAGTACTTACACTCATTTTAGTAATATATTCAAATTAATTTTAACAACCAACGGTTTTGGAGGGATTCTCGACAAAGTTTAAACGTAAACTGAACAATAAAAAAATATTGCTTTGTTTATATCAATTTATAAATTAGTAATTTCTTATCAATTTCAAAAAGATCGCGGAGTTATCATTATGGACATTTGACTTATCTACTGAAAAAATCTTATTATTGTTTTTGTAAAGCAAAATCAAACATAACGATTGCATGTTTAATAATAAATATAACATAAAACGTATTAAATATTAAAATAAATATAATCTAGCTATAGGACTAAAGAGACATGATTAGTGATTACCCCAAAAAATTTTTTTGAGGAAAAATAAATCGACCTTAATAAAAAATTTTTTACAAAAGATAACTTTATATTAGTATCCAAGGTTTTAATTTATAAAAATAATTAAATTAATTACAATTAAACAATATTATCTAATATAAAGCACTGTTATACAAGCAAATGTTCTTTACTTATTGTATCCAAACGCTATTGATTTTTTTTGTTTAATATTTTATGAGCACATCCATACCAATTATTATTCATTGAAACAATTTGACGTCAACTATTTAAGAAAAACGTCATTACGATGCTAATATTACACAATTTTGAAAGAATTAATTTAATTATTTAAAAAAAATTTTATTTATGATTCCTAAACCTTGAATATTAATTGATAATTCTAGACTTCTCTGACCTATTCAATAGTTGATATCGGTTAAGGGGACAAGATTCAACTCAAAAAGAATCTCAGTTTACAAAAAAGTTTGCTTTTTTTAGTTCAAATGTGAATTTAGAGAATTTAATTACAATTAATTAACACAAATATTAACGGCCCCGCAAGTCATCCGCTGTTGTAGGCGACCACGTACAATCAACCTCACAATTATTGGCCACCCTGGCTATACGCCAGGGCCAACAACGACAAACGGACAGAAGGGGAAGTTGTTGATTTATTACTTGTTGGCAAAATAAAGTTACCCTTCAATTTAAGTAGGGCGTGTTATAATAGGTGCATCCACAATTCGTGCTAAACCTATAGCCAGTGTGGCCATTAATTGTGATGCTGACTTGACTGTACAGAGTCGCACAGAAGGGACTTCGCACTCTTTGTAAATAAAGATTAAATAACTCTCAAACTATTATTAGTCGCTATTATAGAAATCATTATAAGACGATTATTAACTCAAGTAACTTATAGATTTCAATTTTCTTAATCTCGTAACCCGTAACGTAAAGAATTTGAACATCCAGCATATTTTTCCACTTCTGTTCTTCGTTTTTAATATTTTCATTCCATAAGTCAGTTCCTTTATTCTTGATTTTGATCATTGATTATTCTGATCATGATCAGTACTTTAATCAAGTACTCTCGCATCTTTTCTATGGAATATGTGCTACTTGATACACATTTGCGTGTCTAAAGTCCCCCCCCCCTCCTCAATCCGTAACTTATAACCAATTGAATACAAAACCGTTGATGGACACCTCCTTTACCCATGTTGTCAAGTTGTAGCCCTTAGCAGGTAAGGACTGGAGATAAAATGAATCAATAAATAATATTAAGCGACAATTAATTGACGGTTAACTGGGCGATATTCAAGAGTCACTTTAGCGACGGTTAGTTGGGCGACAGAAGTTTAAAAAAATTTGCACGCTTAATAAGCTTACGATTTGACAGATTGTTTGTAATTCTTTCTGAAATACAGTGTAGTTACTACTTATGGAACAAAATACCATAACATCGTATGTGGAAGATTTTAGTTGGTCGGGCAGGTGCTAATTGCTATTGAAGGTGCAGCCGCATAACCGCTTATTGGTACTCCTACATTTTAAATTTCCTACTTATTTTTAAGCGCTATTATAATATTTTAATTGACACGCCCCCTTACCGCCAATTTTGAATTTTGCGCCATTTTTATTATTTGTGACTCTCTCTATCTGGTCTAAAAACAACGTAGATGTATTTGATATCGTCTCGCTATTTTTTGTATGGGCAATGACGTAGGCAGGTACGTTCTCCTCAAAGTATACGAGCTCTACCAAAACGCATGATATAAAGACTCGTCTACACACACAGCGTTGCCTTCCGATTAATCTGTACAGACCGCCTGCACAGGTCACCTGAATGCTATCTAAACCACCTGTACAGGCCAAACCGAAGAGTGTGGACATCGTTCAGGGGGCCTGCACAAACCGGAAGGCAAGCCTGTGTGTGTAGACGAACCTTAAGCTATAGACGCTTATAACCAAGCTATAGAACCTTAAGCAGTTTTGCTAGACTAAACGCACCGATGTACTAATTTACTGAAAAACTACTAACCTGTCAATGAAAATATCGACACAGTGACCTAACAGACCATCAAAAAACATATTACACTGCAAAATGGGGTAATAGACCAAGAGCCAGCCGTACGAAAAAAGTTTATCGCAGGTTATGGGGATTATCGTATGACAAGAAGCGACCCGTACTCTAATTATTATGCTCGAGATCACCAAAATAGCATATCTTCGGCTGTCTACCAGGAGGTCATTTACTCAAGGTTGGCCATGTAAGTTGTAAACAAAAACTAATCGGTAATGTAAGAAATTCTACTGACTGATAGGTAACCAGACGACTTTCGGGAGCTATAAATAGTCTGAAGGGATTTTTAACTCCCTAATGTCGTACGATCATTATTTTTCCCGCCTCTTCAATAGAATTTAATTTGAAAATATCGCTTAGTATTTATTTATAACTTCCATGGCCAATCCTCAGTAAATGACCCCCTGGTAGATGGCTGGGGATTCTATGATCTCGAGCATAAATAGGTAGTGTATAGTCTGAAAATACATATAAGAACCCGACTTCTATAAGTCAACAGTTGCTCATCAATTTACGCCAACACACAATAACCACCCCTACCGTAAATCATACACCATCACCCATTGTACTGTGACGATTCTAAAGTTAGGTACCCTTTTAGATATTTATCAAAGCAGATAGGTAGACGAAAATACTAATTATCCTTTATCCTTTAAGTATTTGAAATGAAAATACCAAGGTACAGGTAGCTTTGGTAAATATCTAAAAGGGTACCTAACTTAACAATCGTCACAGTACAATGGGTGATGATTTATAATACTGTGGGTTATTGTGTATTAGCGTAAGCTGATGAGCAACTGTTGACTTATATAAGTAGGGTTCTTATATGTATTTTCAGACTATACGAATCACGTCTCGTCATGCAGTAACCTATGACACACTTTTTATTTTGTCTTGTCCCTTTAAAGGGACAAGGCTAACTTTGACCAAACTTGAACAATGTTTATTTCTAGATCTGTAGCTCAGAAAGTATAGATATTATAGAGACTATCTCCACCTGCAGTCCAAATTATACAGAGAATGTAAACAAAGAAGAAATCGTCTAAATATATTCTTTTACACCTTTTCTCTGTGTAGTCCAAGTGGCCAAGGCCCTAGCATGAGTGGTTTACTCGGCTGCGCCTCGTGAAACTCATCTCACACATACTGGTCATAATATATAATTTTACGCCTTTGATACAAAAATAACTATTATTATAGTAGGTATTAGATACTAGAAGTAATTTTTACTGAACCACTTGAAAACAATATTTTGGAAAAAAGCTATAATACCCCACATCATATACCACTCAAGCATCAATAATTTATTACTGAATTTAGAACGAATACAGCAATATTTCGACAAAAGCGTGAACAACGCATAAGAATATTGTTCCTCATTATAAAAACACCAATGTTTTGAAAAACGCATGTATAATTATAATTTTCCATGCTATTTTATACCCGATTAAAAATAAAGTGATCAAATTACAAATGTAAAAGGAAAATAATAGAAGAAAGAAATAAACTCCAATTAACGACTTTTACTATAGTTTTTACTTAGTGAAACGTAAATGAAATGTTAATAGATAGTGTTTTTTTGACATGTAAGGGTTCCGAAAGCAAATTTCAATTCAATTCAAATATATGTATAAAAGAAAATACAATTCTCCACTTCACGTCCTTATTTAACAGTAATAAGGAGCGTACGCACTAGTCCAAAACTATAGTCTTAAAAGAACAATTGAAAAAACGGTTTTAGAAAAAGTTTGGAAGCAAATTTTTAACATTATAATTGATAACTGTCAATTTTACTATGAGAAAGTATAACTAAATTTATTTTAAGAAAGTATTATGATTATGAGTTATTAAAAAATTAATAACTAGAGGGCTTAACCTATATGGAAACATTTTAATAAAATTTGGCTTACCAAAAAAAAATTGTATGTAACTATCACCATTTACATCTATAAATAGTTTAATAACCCAAAATATTTTCGTTGTATAACAATTTAATAATATAAATCACTTTTGTTATAAAACATTACGTGCTAATCCCTTGAGGACTTGAGTGCAATTTTTAATATCTATCAAATCAAACATCTAACACTAATGAATTTTAACACTATCCCCGAAACAATTTGGATACAAACATTCACAAAAATTGTTAACTAACTTTGACCCACATTTTTTCAAATAATAACCAATGCTGTAGTTAAAGATACTTTGCTTTTATTAAGAAACGATATTATGCAACGACAAAAAGTCTAATTAGAGCTGGGCATCCATTAACATTTAATTTGTTTAAATTTATTTTTTTGTGCACTTATACATAGTTTTTTAACGCGTTATAATTAATCTTTCAATTTGTAATTTGTGTTAAAATTATTATCCATTAAGGTACTTAAAATTATATAATTTAACAGTACTTGAACCGCAAGGTTATGTAATTTATTTCGTACAGTAAGTAATAAATTTAATTAAACACGAAAAAAGGATTATTTGAATTAATTAAAGCAAAATTTCAAAATTTAAAGTCGAATTGAAATTTTGAAAGAAAACTTGCAAAAATTGCTTAAATTAGAAATTTTTTAGGTTTTTTCTTCCGACTTGGATAAATGGATAAGCCTTGTTTTAAGGACATTTTTGCAAAATTGTCTTAATTAAACAAATTAAAATGTTCTGTTAACTATTAAAAGATAAAATGTTAATTCTCACCCTTATTTAGTAGCAACAATACACTTAAGTTAAACAACTGTTAACAATATGCACTTACTAATAAATTAGAAGAAACACTATATAAATAAGAGATAGGACTCCCTTCCTAAAGGCATTTTCTATGCAATTGGCTTTATTATATTTATTTATTACTTATAGGTACCTAATATGTGATGGTAATTTCATAACACTTCCTTTTGCATTAAAGTATCCGTTTTGATACTACTAATAATATATTAATTGATAAGGCATTAAGTATCACTTTTATGTTTTTTGTGATTTATTGACGTCAAGGATATACACACTTTGTATTACGTGTTCTATGTAATAATAATAATTGACTTCTAGAGTTATATTTATAAATTAAACATAAATAAACAAAAACATTAATTGCATTTAATAAAATGTAATTAGTAATTAACTACAAGCGGGTAATTCCACGTCAGATTGGCCACGTTTGACCCTTAGGTCTTCGGATTTTCACGAAATTTTCTTTTTTTTTGTTTTGCGATAAAATTATTTTTGACCTATTTCGAAAACATAAATACTTCAATAATTTATAACTCGCGATCTAAAAAAGATAGAGATCCACGAAGTACGGCGTTTTAAACCTAAAGGAACGTACTATTTATTTTATGCATCGCTTCTTTGAATTAAAGCCTTTTTGAACAAACTGTTGCAGTGTAAAATGTTCAAATCGAAGTGTACAAAAAAACACCATGTTCGATTTATTTTGAGTCTCTAATTATTGAAGAAATGTTCTTGAATCAGAGGCGTGCGGGAGCAGGGTCAAATATTTGTTCTTATTAGCAAAACTGCTAATTTTAAAAATATCTTAGATCGCATTGAAAATTTTGCTTCATTTAATGCCAGACAGTTTTACAAAATGGTCCAATAGGACCAGTTTATTATATCATTTTGGTGTTATCAGACCAGCGTTGGCCATTCAGGCCATTAATGACCGCAATCTTACTTTTAAAACAATACGAGAAAATAGTTAAAGTCCAGATTATCAAAAGATGCGTTTTTAACACTTATCGGAGAAAACCTAAAGTTAGTTGGAAATGTAAAGAGACAATGCAGTTAGAGAGTATTTTAATTTGGTGTCCCTGTACAGAGTTGGCATATTTAATTTGTTTGAAATTTAAAGTTTTTTAGCTTAATTTTGGTGGTTTATTGGCTCATTTCGACTTCTGGGACGCGAAGATGATGAACTATGTCTGGTCTGTTCTGTAACAATTCCTACTTGCAAATTGCAAGATTGTCAGAACTGGATATAGGACTAAAAAAGTAATCGAATCGAGTACAGTCAGCCTCACAATTATTGACCACCCTGCTATAATTCTAGCACGAATTGTGGATGCAACCATCATAGCATCTCCTGCTTAAATTGAGGGGTAACTTTATTTTGCTAATAAGTAGTAAATCAACAACCTCCCCATCTGTCCTTTTGTCGTTGTTAGCTAATAACCACCTGGGGCTGACTGTACTACCTGGTTGACTCTAAAATTTCCTTCAGGATTGCTGGCGTTCGCAGTTATGAGTTTCATCTGGTAAAGCGAATGATTAGAAGCATTGGTGTCAAGACGTTCTCAATCTATTCGCAATTGTTTTTGACTATAGCACCTAAACCTCATTAAATATTCAAAGTGTATTTATGAGTGGTTTAATACTATTTTACGATCATTCCAGTTAACTAAATCGAAAATACCCACATTGAAGGTAAGTGCCTAGGATGCGCCGTATACAGGGTAGACCACGAAACTTGTAGCTTCTGACGAATTTTAGACTGCAACGGAATTGCACTTAGCAGCGAGGGTTTGAGGTTGAGGGGTGAGGTTTGAGGCCATGTAGCATCAAGAGTTGACGAGTTCCCACTGTTTTGATTTTTTTTACTTAAACATAAGTCTTAAGGGCTCAACACATAAAACAATTGCAATAATCGAAGATGGTGTGTTTTGTACAGTTCGATTTGAACATTAATTTAATACTGGATTAAACATTACTCAACTTATGGTGGATTTTATTTTTTTCTGCATAAACGAATTATCCGTTTAGGCTCGAACTAGTCTAATTCTCTTGGTAATTTTATATATTACAAATTATCTAAGATGTATTTTTTTGCTATCTTCAATGTGATCTAAGATATTTTTAAAATTAGCAGTTTTGCACTTGTCCTTATTCAAATATTATGTTTCCTTGTAATTAAAAAAAATCTACAAAGATATGACTTATATCAATAGGTTGCTTCAATTTTTATTTTCTTATCAAAACAAGAAAGGGTACAATAAAAACATCCGCTATATCTACATATTAAACAGGGGCTGGCGATTTTAGATCCACTAAGTCCAGACTTCTTGGCGAATAAAATCATTCGAACTTCAAACTTCGAAGCATCGACAGTTGTTGATGATCGATGTCTGTAAACTCGAAATTTCAGATAGGTGCTCCTCGAGAAAGAAAATAGTAGGGGTGATTGCGCCTCGGGCAGGGCTGGACTGTCTCGGCGGACTACCGGGAATTTCACGTTGGATCGTGATGTGGCAATGAAAGAAATATATTGCAAAAATTTAGATAAGTTGAAAAAATCAAACATATGAACTAGGAATCAAAAACCAAAATAACTGTAAATGCCCGTCCACACACACAGGCTTGCCTTCCGTGTGGACACTGTTCAGGAGGCATAAGTAAACAACTAAACAAGTGCACAGGTCACACCAGAGCGTCTAGATAGTGATTAGACCGCCTGCACAGGTCAAACAGAAAGGTAAAGCCATGTGTAGACGGGTATTAAAAGCCGCGTCACACACACAAGCTGACCTTCCGGATTGGCCTGTGCAAGCCGACCTACACAGTCCAAAACAGAGCCGGAACCATGTCCAGACGCTCTGGTTTGACCTGTGCAGGTCGCCTGAATATTGTCCAAACACTCCGGTTTGGCCTGCGTAGGCTGCCTGCTCAGGCCGCCTGCACAGCCCAACCAGAAGACAAGACTGTGTGTGTGTGGTACAGGCTTAAAATTTAAAATAAGAATAATGTAGAAAAATATAAGAATAGTTAAGAAACAATCCGTTCACACAGCAAACACCCGCCTTGTATAAAATTTATTCATATTAAAGTTCACACTGAATAATAATAAATGAAATTCAGAATTTTTCATTTAATCCATGCCATGGTCCGCCTGCAAGTGGCCTGAACTATCAGATTTCCCGGTACTAATTTAATTTCCAGTCCAGCCCTGACCTCGGGTACATTTCTCTCAAAACTTGAAGTGAGTCGTAGCTCCAGCTAGCATGTTCCAAGGTGTTTGAACGCTTCAACATCTGCTATATAATTTTTTCTTTATAGGTAAACCCGTTGTCCTAAAGTTAGCAATCCACATCAGAAAGGTTTTTCGGTTTTGAACATCACCATTAATCACTACATTACGATGAATAGCGAAGTGATTTCGAAAAGCTCATAGCGTAGCCATCCCAGAATCGTTGTTTTTAATAAATGCTTCGACAGCTAAAGCACGATGCTTATCCAACCAATACAAGCACCTATACTTAAGATTTTTAATGCTAATAATGAAGCTGTGCCGGAGCTACTAGCTTACACCCACTACGTCTCTAAACAAGACAAACCTTTTTGTAATCTCGAATTCTATTGGGAAAAAATTATTGAGGTTTAAAACTCAAACATAGTCGATTACTTTAGATCATAAATCACTCACTAATATGATTGCAGTAATGTAATAAGGTAATAACATAAAGGAAAACGTATCAAATAAGGCAACTAGAAATCCTTTATTTTCAATTTTTTCGTTAAACAGAAAATTTAACGTAACAACCATCCGGTTGTCTCGACACCCTGACTGCAATGCTCACTCAAATTTCACTACAGTGTGTTATTGAAAATTAGAAAATAAACGTAGAATACTGGTTCAATTTTTTCCAGCGCTTAGCAGATGGATACAAGAGATATGAGGTAATATAAATATTGGTGTTCCTACTTCCTAATTCACTTAATAGTGTCCTCGAATTAAATATTTAGAAGGTTTTGTAACTTTTGATGATATGGTACTTCTTGGTGCAAATCAAATATCAATTTGAGCCAAAAATTATATTTTCTACCAAGACCATAAATTGGTAGTTATGACTATGAGTAAAAACTATTGAAAATCTTGAACACTAAACTTAAATAAAGATTACTGGTGTGTTCACAGGGATTTCTCGCTCTGCTTTTATTATTTGAGCTCAAATTCAGTTTTTCACACACAAAAGATTTTCTTTAAAATAAATTTTAATTACATTCAACCAATAACGATTTAAAAAATACTCCCATTTTTTTATGTATTAACGTAAACAATAATTATTGTATAAAATTAACATAAAATTTACATAAATTATCAAAACTAAAATTATTTAAAAAAATTATTATTAAATAAATATGTAGTAAATATCTAATTAAACTTATAATTTATTAAATTTAATATTGGTACAATGTTTATGTAATTAAACAATTATTTTTATAGTAAAAATAAAAATATTAACAATGATCGAGCACATTATTTGAAACCTTTGCAACTATAGGTTAATTATTATTTGCCTTTCATTTTAGAAATAGGTAACGTATGGACTAATTTTTTTTTAATTATGTAATAATGAAACTATTTTTAACAAGACAATTTACTATAAGTAAAGTTTAAACTAACATCAATATAAATGTCAAAAGTGGTAGATTTTGCACAAAAACGCGGAACAAGTACCAGTTTGGTTGGTAAGTGTCCAAGAAAATCTTCTTTTGCATAGCTCCTGTAGTCATGGACATTCAAGCACAGCCCAGTGTGAGTGACAGGAAATCTTAACGAGTCAAGTATGCAAGCACCTCTCGTTATTCAAGGATCTTGTCTGAAAAAAAAAACTAAATAATGATTTACATACTGACTGACAGGTTATTGCCACCTGAATAAAAAAAACAATTAGAACAGAACTGGGGAAAAGAATTAGGAGTGATTTTACCATATTCTATGTGGGTTGATTGACTATTAAATATCTGCTTAACACAAAACTTCATTGATTACGACAACTAATACTACCTACAAACACAAGGCTTAGCAATGGGGTCGTCTCTCACCACTGTTAGCCGAAATCTTCATGGACCATTTTGAAACTATGCTCTTCACACATAAATCACCGCTCATCAAAGAAATAAGCTTCTGGTTTAGGTATGTTGATGATATGTGATAGTCCAAACGTCAACTCGATGAATTCCACGACCTCATAAACTCTATCCAAAAGAATGTCAAATTCACAGAAGAGCTAGAAATTAACAATAGCATACATTTTCTAGGCTTGACTATTTCTAGTAATGACAATAGAGTCGATTTCAACATTTACCATCCTATACAGACAAAATCATACCAAACTCGTCAAAACACGAACCTAAACACAAACATGCAGCTTTTCATGCCATGAAACAGAGACTTATCAGTTATCAGTGTACCATTGTCAAAAGAAAACTACAATAACGCATATTCCCCAACCATAGTCGACAGAATTCTTCACAAACACCTTCTAAAAGAAGCACTAAACCTGTGCTACACCGGAGCTCCCAAAATAACAGAAAAGAAATACTATAAGCTAACATACAAGCTAGTATGGAAATAGCTAGACGAATATTGTCTAGTCTTTTTCATCTTCTATGTGAGTTGTTTAGCAGGGTACTAAATCTGAAACATTTTCTTTAATAAAATCGAGTGTTTTCTTGTAGAGATTAGTTCAGCTGATCAATCCATAATTAACTAAAAACTAGCGGGTCACCCCCGTCGAAATTCGACTAAGTAGTTGTAGAGATGAATGTGTTAGAAAAATGAAATTTTCAAAAATTATTATAATGCACTTACTACCTACACCGATGATTGTTTGTTAATTTATTATTTAAAAAAAATGTATGTAATTGGTAGTTTGAAGAAAATAATTAGTGCTGACATATCTGGGGGTCGACAGCGTCAATTTAAAAAAAAATAGCGGTCACCCCCGTCGAAATCGACGAAGTTTTTGAAGATATGAATGAGCTATGGCTATTTTATAAAAAAAAATAAGAAAACTAACCTTAAAGATAACTAAGCCAAAGAGGGCAACATAAAAAACCGTCTCAAAAATCCAAAATTCACAAACGCACGAAACGCAATTAAAAATGCACGCACCAACCTGACCATATCGCGTATTAGAAACGTACTGGTCGAATTAAAAGTATTGCAAATTTTATCACCTCTACCAAATGTATAATGTGTGCCTTATCGTATAAAACCAAATACTATCTACATTTATTCTCATTTATAATTTTTAAAATTGGATTATTTTAAATTATAAAATTGATTATTTTATTATGTATATTATAAAATATAAAACAATGTATGAAATTAATAATTTTGAGAAAAAAAATTAGTGGTGACATATCTGTGGACCGAGAGCTTCAATTTAAAAAAAAAATTCATCAAAATCGGTCCAGTAGAAGTACGCTAAAATTAGCGGAAAAGAAAAGGCTTCGCGTTTTAAATATATGGATGCTGTTGACTCTCAGGACGAGAATTGTACGATATAACTCTTGACAAAAGATTCAATAATAATGTAAGTCATAGTAATAACAAACTCTTTCTTTCTGTAACAATTTTATGCAAATGCAGGATATACTTTTATCTTACTTTAACTTATAGAATTCTTAAAGTTATTGCACTTTCTCTTGTAGGTCACCTACACCAATCAAAATATTATCGTTTACTAGAATAATTCTGGAACAGATATAAATTGTGTTTTTAAGAAACTATTTATGTCTAACCAACAATTGAAAAGACCACAATCAAATCAGTATTCAACAATAATAATACTTAAAGCACAAAAAGAGAAAAGATTATCTCAAGTAACATTTATTTGCACTTTAAAAAGAATTTTATTTATGTAGGTATACCAAACCAACTTGCTGCTTCAGAAGTTCTGTAAATCTACTAATAATAAACAATAAAATTACATTAGTAAATTACTTTCTTCATAAGTAAAGTAAGTTGCTTGCAAGCTGATTGTTACAGTAAATGGAACACTACTGTCACTGTTCTATTTCTCTTTGGAGTTTGCTTTCCCCCACTACCAATTTCTTTGCTGGAAAATTAATTGCTTTAGAGAAAAATAAGTCAAGCAGCTTATACTAATTTTATGCCCTACGCTACTTTCTTTGGCTTTACGAACTACAAACAGATGGTCTAAAATCCAGAAAAATTAAACATTATTGAATCCAAAGGTTAATGATTTTTGTCAACCAAACTAGATTTGTAAATAACTTTTCGTTTTCGTAGGTTCGGCTAAAAAAAAAGGCATCAAAATAAGATTGAGAATTCAAGTGCTTTATACGAACTTAAAATAAAAAATTTCGTCGGAGATTCTGCAAAACCTCGTATTAGCACTTCTGCAAGTTTTACAGGAGCGATAAAAAACCTTTTTAATTGGTTTTTAAATTTTTACTTGAGTTTTAACACTTTTTTTAAGTTTAAACAAATCTATTTTCTAAAGTATAATTTATAATAAGTATTTATTAATAAAACAACTGAACTAATTTAAGTGTTTTTGCGCGCACATTGTAATCTCTTTGGATCAAGTGATTTTGATTAACGGCTTTAAATGTTATGTAATCTAATAGATTTTTTTGCACACATAGCTCGGCCTTGAATTCTTGCATCTTAATACATAAAAATCTAAAAATGACGAAAATTGTCTAATACGAGGTTTTGCGGAATCTCAGACGATTTATTAAGATGCACGCATTTTCTGATTTGCTGATATCATAAGATTCGTGAAATTCTAGTAAAAAATCGAAATTTGGTTGGTAGTAAGTACTTATGTCTTTGGTTATTCATTTATGAACTAAACTGCGGTACATACTAAATCTAGAAACCCTGAGGAATTTTATCTTTTTCTTTAACAGTTGGCTCACTGCATAATGCACAACGTGTATCGCTGGCACCAGCTTTAGACGGATCTATCGTAATTATAATCTGAATTTTTAGAGCTAAATCGGTTCAAAAGTTCTATGACAATTTAGTAAACAGAAATCGAAGCTTAAAATGTTTGTAGAAATTCTGCATCGATTTAGCGCTAAACTCGGTTTTAAAAGTAGTCCCCTCTCAATACGATCTAACGGCTATTTGACATGGACTAAATATCAGTAACTGAATCAACTCAAGAAGCAAAAGCACGCTAATCAAAGCTTTAACTTCGCGCTTAGAAATTTCGAAGCACGACCGTGCACGACGTTAAAGCTTAGATTCCTTTGCTTTTGCTCCCTGAGTTGATTCAGTTACTAAAAGTTAGTACGATACTTAGTCCATGTCAAATAGCCCTAAGTAGTCGCATCATAGTTCTTAACATATCCTGATTGTTAATTTATTATGACCAGTCTACACGAGGCTAGTTTTCCAAGCTAGTATAGCTAGCTTTGCTGTCCACAAGCAGGTAGTACACAAAACCAAGATAGTAAATTCGGTGGTGTGGGGAGCAACTAGCTAAAAAGTGCTAGTAAGTTACTAGCACCAGCAGCTTAAAAACTAGCCTCATGTAGACCGGGCATAACTTAACTTATAAATTAACATTAAAAATTTATTCATAAATATCCATTATTCAGCCACAAAATAGTCTCAGTCAGTAATTTACCGTAAGTTCAGTTCCGTGTGGAAATATTATCGACGACGAAATCTTTCATTGAAAGTGTCATTTTAAAATAAAAAATCGCAAAATAGAGGTTACAAATGACTAATTTGAATATTTGATGCTTCCACCGGTCGGTGCTGTACCTGAATGACCTGTGTCAGACCAAAAAATAAGTATCTGTGAATAGACCTTTAAACCACAACTTTCTTTGTTGTTTTACTTTTCTTTAACGTAAAAAAACAAATATATTAAATTCAAATAATAAGCTATCAAATAATCTTTTTTTTGTTCTAGCAGTATTTATAGACGTCAGTGTATTAAAAAAAGTTTTTGTTTTAAAAATGTAAGCAGTTAAGTATATAAAAGAGTAAGAGAAATACACTGATTGTGTCTGTGTGTTTGTATAGTTTTATAATAACAATATACTGAACATTTCAATTACTTCAGTCCAATAAAATACAAGTTTTCTAAAATTATGGTTTAGTTTAGAGAACGATGAAAGGAAAGTCCTAAGCAATCGTTGTTAAAATTGCCAAATTTTCCACAGGTTGTAATTCTATTATGGTGATTGGAAATATGCCATTATTTTTTCCAAAATGTATACAAATTTTCTGTTTTAGAAAATTTGTCAAAGCCCGCTCATAGAACTGAAAAAAGATTTGAGTATGTTACTTATTCTGTAGGAATATTCAGATTTTGTGATATTAATTTCATTTCAAGAACACCATTGATCTACTTTTCTAAATATTAAGTTATTTTCTTTCTATTTTCGTCCAAACTTCTGCCAAACCTAAACAAAACAACTGGTAACAACAACTGGTAACAAAACAACTGCAAATGGTATTTAAATATTAATTATGGAATAAAATAAAGGCGTTATTTTATATTTTGAAAAATCAAGTTTCATCTTCATTAACCCATAGGCACAGCGCTTGGCACTTATTTAAGAAGAACGACGATAATGCCACATATAATTTACATTAGCAATTTCAATAGTTGTAAACTGGTAATCGAGCAGAAAACAAACGAAAGTGCAATAAATGAAACAATAAATTACTAAATTTACTTATTTTTCTACACCCAACATCGTCTGCTGTAAGTGAAGTTGCCTATACGCTAGGAGTATAACTGAAGTATTACTTTCCGATACCGGAATAAATGAAAGTATTGTAATGGGGTAAAAAAAATTTTTTGAGATAACACCGGATATATGTATTTTGAGGTCCCCCGAGTCGATCTAGACCATTTTTAGAAAAAAGTCTGTGTGTGTGTATGTATGTGTGGATGTAGTTCCCCACGAAATCTCTGAAACGGCCGAACCGATTGACTTGAAATTTGGTATAGGGTCTTATCAGATAACGACGGAGTGCAGAAAGGAGTTTGTTCAAAATCGGTCCGCTAGGGGGGGTGCAATTAAGGAAATTTTGTGTTTTTTAAATGGAACTATATAATTTTTTTTAAATCATCCGATAGAGAACTTTTTTTTTTATTCAATGATATAAAATTTTTTAAAATTAGTTTGTTTTTGAAAGAGTTTTTACGCAATCAAATATCTAATAATATTTGGCAGCTGACGTTTCTGACAATTGTCAAAAAATTTGACAGTTGTCAAAAAATTTGACATTTGTCAAAAAATTTTGACTTTTATTTATTTTTAATCAGTGATTATAAAAATGTTCAGTATTCTTTTGTTTTCTAACTGTTTTGGTCTTAAAATAATCAACTCAATCGGAAAGTCTTGTGTTGACACAACAGATATTTTTTATATTTGTTACTCACTTGGTAAAGTTCTGAAATATATAACATGTTTTTATGGCTTTAGTGGTGATTAACGTAATATCAACACAAAGACGGGTTTACAATCTTTAAAGGATAGAGCATCTTATACCTGCTATTTTGAAACTGCCTAAGGGTTTAAAAACAGGGTTGTTTTAAGAAAAATTTTAGAATAATATGTGATACAACAATAAATTACACTTTTATGACAAATATATTTCGACTCAAAAATATGTCTATACTACGCTGTTTTAAATTTTAAAACCTCTCTATTTTTACCACAATACGACCTGTCAATAGCTTTGTTGCGGTCCTTTTTGAAAATTAGGGCTATTGTTAAAGTACTTATGGAGACAAAGCCATAAAAGCAATTTATTTTTTGTTTTTCTATACTCAATTGTTACAAACGCAGGGGCGTAACTACCGGGGTGCGGTGGGTGCACGTACAAGGGGGCCCCCGACCGTCGTCACCTTCTCCCAAATTTAAATTGGGTTATGGGTTAAACTGGCCAAAGCTCAAGGCGCCAAAATCTTCAAGCTTGTCCTCACACACAGGCTTGCCTTTAGGTTTGCCTGTGCAGGCGGCCTGCACAGGTCACCTAAACACTGTCTAGACCGCCTGCACGCACAGGTCAAACCGAAGGGTGTGGACATCGTTCAGGTGGCCTGTACAGGCGGCCTGCATAGGCAAACCGGAAGGCAAGCCTGTGTGTGAAGACGAGCTTTTAGGGACGCCAGAAATTTACAACGCTAAAGCGCGTTGACCTTCAGATAACAAAAATTTTCGCCTGCGGGCTTTGGGTTAAATCCCTGAGGCTTCCTCTGCACGCGCACTTTGAAAGTACCTATAAACTTTTATCCAAGGCACCATATGTAAAGCCTAAAAATATTCCTAAGCGCCACTGCTTTTAAAGATCGCAGAGAATCAAAATGTATCCATACCCACTATTTATTTCTAATGGGCAGAGCTCCCTGACCTTAATTATTTTAGAATTTACTGATTTCCAAAAAAATATGAATAAAAAAACTATGTATTAATAAATAGAGGCCTCCACCATTAACTTTGCACACGGGCCTCTGGAGTGCTTGTTACGCCACTGACAAAACGTCATTTAACTCAACTGTCTATTACTTTTTAAAATCCATGTTTACACGCAACTTTCACAGTTTTTAGACCTGGGGCCGATATTCAGACCCATCTTTTGAGAATAAGCTATTTGAGTGCCAGCGAACACAAAAATCTGGCTGTCCAAAGCACTGGCGTATGACCTCAGGATCCTTGAATGTAATTGTTAGAGAAGGAAAAAGTTAAGAAATATGACAGCATTCGGAATGCAACTTTGACATTTTCCATTTATACAGGGTGTATTTTAAATAGCGCCAAATATTTACATAGCGCAATTCTACGTCGAAAATCAAGCAAAAAACTCTGGCAGCAGTTTTCTTAAAACCCATTGGTGAGCGTGTTATTAATGGTCGTAGTTTGAATTTTATTTTGACTATGGTGTAGAAATCTATTTCAATGGTATCGGTGATACATAGTTCAACAACTAAAATAAATAACCGAATAAAAATTTTACAGTTTCGGTAATTAGTTTACTTGTAATTTAAACTTAAAAAATGTGAAGTCTTTGCTACGGATTATTTTGCAAAATGTTGCAACAGTGGATTGTAAAAAATAAAATTAGATAGGTAAATGAAGTCTGACAGTTGTCATTTTTGACGATTTTCGTCAAGCTGCTGCTGTTCCGCTTGCAGTTTGTTGCCAAATTTAAAAACTTTTAATTGCTTATATTTAAAAAAATATTGGATTAAGACCAAATTAGAACTGGAATTTTTTGTTTAGTTTTTGATGATGAATAGCGTGATGTAAATATTTGGCGCTATTTGTAATACACCCTGTATAAAAAGAATCGACAAAAAAAAATTGGCTACTGTCTATAATGTCTCTGAGAGCGTGTTGAAAGTGGATTGAAATTAACGCCTTTATACTACACACCAGCAAACATCAACTCGTAACCCATAAACGGTATTTAGATTGTCCACTGGCAAAGTAACTACTATTTATATAAAAAGTAAGATTTTACTACTTTGGCAATTGGCATCCCCCTCAGGTGGTTTTCCCGCCCTCCTCACCAATTAGAAGTTTATTAATAACAGTCCTGAGGCTTTAAGCCAGTGCTTTGCGCAGCCAACCAGATTTTTGTGTTCAGTGGCACTCAAATAGCTTATTCCCAAAAGATGTACCCCAATTTTTCTGTTGTCGGCTTTTCTAGAAACCATATACAGTGAAATCTCTCTTAAGCGGACAGCACTGGTCGCTTTTTAATTGTCCGCTTATAAAAGGTGTCCGCTAAATAGAGATAGAAATATAAACTACTTCAATAGTTGGTTCCTAAAAAACTGCCCGTTTATGAGAGGTTTCCGCTTATTGGAGGTGTTCGTAAAGGGAGTTTAATTTTAATTTAATTAATTTAAAGTAGCAACTACGTATTATACATTACTCGTCTGCGGCTCGCCAGTCATAATCCTCTTTTCGCCAGAAAAAACAGTTTTTCCTAGCTTGTAATGTTAAATACTATGTGGTGTGGTCATGTATTAATTTAATATTAATTTCTTTCAAATTATGACTCATTCTAAAACTAACAGAAAAACCATATGACCCAACCATAAGTCGCGAAGAAGAGTTATGTTTTCCTTGTAACAAAAATAAACGATTCATTCCAGAAGGAAATTTTCTCAGCGAATGAAAATCATCAGCACAAAATTAATAAATTCAATTTGGCAATAAATAGTAGGTGGAAGATGTTTGTACCCTATATAATCTCTTTCCAATTTCAATTTCATTTTATTTTCAACTTTAGAAGGAATTTCCAAGAGTCATCTACGTGTTTAATTGACAGATAACTTAAAATCTGATTTATTAAATACTTAATTAAATTAGATTTCAAAATCATGACTTTAAGGGTCAGTACTTTCACTGTTTGTTGAACAAATTTGATAGCTGGAGATAACCAGTTCTCGTCCACATTGAGTTGAACGTGGACTAATCACCGAGCCATTTTAAGTGACTTTTAATTACTGATGCTGCCATATATTCTATCTTTTGATTATTTAAAAAATCTCTAGATGGAGATTGAACAGTAGCACTTTTCCAGTGCCTAAAGGCGACAGAGACGGTCCATCAAGAGTTTCGTCCCAAGCTACATTATTTCAACAACTTCAAAATTCCAATTCCGATCCATTCATAATGATGCTTCGTATTATACGCAATCTTGGATGTTTTTAGATACCACCTCTGATGCATTAGATTATGTATAGAGTACGAGTTTGGAGTAGCTACGATTCTTCTAAATCTACCAAATCCGCACAGAATATGTTAGGGCTCGTCATCTTTGACTGTAGTTCTTGCAACTATGAAGTCCACTGCGTGTAGTTATGCTTGATTCTAATTTAAACCACAACAGTACTAAAGGAGTACTGTTTATTGCTGAATAATTTTTATGGCTAACAAAATAAATTATATTTTTATTATACATACAAATTGCTTTTTAAGTACGTACCTACTCATCGTACCTACTAAGTAAAAAAATTTCATTACAGTACTTAGTTCCTTTTACAGACATTCATTACAAACTCATCTTTACATAATTTACCTACTCATCGTCTTACTTTCTAGTAAAGTAAGTTGATGTTCCTCCATTTTCAAGCACACCCCGTACAGCATTAATAAGGGTGTACTTGGAATAATTTTATAGGACTTAAAAAAATTTTACTACGTCATGTTATAATTAAGTAAGAGGAAATTATCAATAATTGGAGCTGTTTTAATTCTTATCATAATATCACATACCTATAATAAGTACTTGTTTATGTATCAATAATTAGAGTATTAAAGCGTTTAAAAGCCCCTACAAATTTATTAATTTAATAATATTTGTGTGAACTGATTGTAGTTATTAGGTTGAAATAAAAATATATTTTTTTTAAATTACTGTCTAACTATTACCAGTGATTCATATTGTTCTAGATAAGGTTTTGCATTTCCTATTTAAAATAATAAATAAAACATAACTATTATTTTGGTGCCATATGAAATATGGAGTCTAAACTTACTGTGCTAAAAAATGAGTGTAAGTGCGTACTATTTTTATTTTGCTTAATAATATTATGAAGTTATTATTGCAATTAGTTATAGTTATACATCATTAGTACATTTTAGTTTTGTAAGGTAGAGAGAGGTGATGGTACTAAAACCAAATGCCCATTATTTAAGTTATATGTTCTAAAATTTCGATCGAATAAATAACCAATTTCCTTGATTTCTATGCTATTGTAATGCGTAAAAAACGTTATCGAGTACTTCATTTTATTATTGTTTTAAAGAGTTTGTTAATATTTTTATGGGTGATGGCATTTTGCGGTATAGACTTGCGTTTTATGAGGTATTGTTAGGTATAGTGTGCGTATATGACAACAAATTGCTTTCCTTGATGCCCGGACCAGCTGGGGGGTCATAGGTCACTTTCCGGGTCCTAAGCGGATACGAACATCTGAGTCCCAAAACGTTTTTTTTCTACGTTTACGATTTATGTTAAAATAATGATAGGACAAAAACTACAAAAAAATAAGATTGAAGAGAAAAGATTGGGGATAGCAATTTTTTTTAGAAATTGCTTTATTTTGGGTCTCTAATTATTGGGAAAATTTTCCCAGGTCGGAGGCGTGCGGGAACTGCGTCAAAATTGCATTTGGTTTTACCAAAATCTTTAGGAGTGATCTGAAGATAATTTTACCTTGAATAAAAATTCTAGAGTAGGGGGAGATGGGGCACATAGATACAAGGGGCACATTGATACTTTACATATTACAGGATAACAAAAACATCCATGAGGTTTGTTTATATGTCACAATATGTCTCTCCTAGTATGTGATTCACTAGGGAAATATTTCGCGCGGTTTGTGTAGGGGTTGGATGTAATCGCTAGATAAGGGTTTTTGCTCATTCAAAGTAACTTTCTTCTACTGAAGATAGTAAATGTTTATATTAGTGTGTGTTATTATTTGAATCTTTTTATTGTTCTTATGGTAAGTAGAGACGATTTACTAACTATTTATATTAGTTTTAAAATTTTGTTTATGTATTATTTGGGCATAACTTCGTATAAAACTAGCATAACGTCAATGGGGATCATTGATACACTAGGGAACGGGGCAGCTTGATACATATAAATGCACGTATATTTCGTATATGGTTTAACTAATTTGTTTGAATGTTGTTTTTTTTGTGAATAATAGTGAGAAATTATAAAAAGAAGCAACATTAGTGAAGATGCGATGACCTCAGCAATTGAAGATGCTATGCCTCAGCAATTGAAGATGCGATGAGCAGTCACTCATTTTTTTGCATTTATGTTCAAGTTAAGCATATCTATTGTTTTCTTTTATAATAAATTTATATTATTTTTTAAAATCAATATCATTAAGTGCCCAAAATGTATTTTATTTAAAGAAATATGTATGTGACCCATACTGTATCTATCTGCCCCACTGACAGGGCAGATAGATACAAATCTCACTTTTTATTAATATAAATATAGTTTGTTTATAAAGTTTTATATAAATAAATTTGTAGTAAAAGTAAAAACTAGAATAACTAAAGCATTGGTATAAATTATCAAAACACCAGAAAATTTAAAAGAGACGTATATTTTAAAGCTCTTTTAAAAATCGTATCAATGTGCCCCACTTCCCCCTAAGTAATTCAATGAAAATATTTTTCCTAATTGTCCGTAATTATTCTATCAGAAATAACAAAGTGGACATCTTGGGTGACATCTTGAATATCACGCTTCCGGTTAAGATTTCGCTTTGGTAACCGCCATTTTCGTATTCAACGGGATCAAAATATTGGGGAAAGATCGGTTATAAAAATGGTATACAAAATACCGCTTGCATGGTTAAGGAGACCTGTTTTTCGACAACATTTCTTATCTAATAGTTTCGGTTTTTAACCCTACTAGTGAAAAATAATCCCACCAATGCATACGTGAGGCCTGTCAGGCTCCTAGTTTAATAGCCTTTCCTCTAAAAGTCTGATATTTTTTTTAAAACTAAACGTACCCGTGTTGTTTAACTAAGCAAGTGCTAAGCACGAAACTGTAATTTTATCAAAGTCGCTAGAGTGCGCCAGTTACAGACTGTAGATGTTAGTTTGTGTTATGTGTTATGTTATTTTTAATTTTCTTTTGTTTGCAGCTGGTGCTGCTATTTTCCTTCGATTGGGGTGATTGGGGGAATTTGAAGTGTTAAAAATATATGCCTTTTTACTTTACTATTAACTTTTATTTATTTGTAATGAAGCCGTAAATGTAAGCCACCCCCTGGCAACACCTTAAAAGCAACCAACATTACACGCCGTTTAATTTACACGGCGTGTAATGTTGGTTGCCCCCCAAATGCTGTCAGGGGGTGGCCAAAAACTTTTTGGCCGGCTGTACTGTAACTGTAAAATACACTAAACAGTAATCTCGGTCTTTTTCTTACCGACTCTTTATAAACAACTCTACTATATCGGCCGCCGTTGTCATGGTGATCTAAATACATTCACATATATACATTCTAGATATTTTTTACTTTAACAGTTTTTCTGTAAAAACTTTTTTGACTTTTTAGAAACTTCTTGAAATTTAATTTTTTTTATCACATTAACATTTTCTAAGACGAAATAGTTAAAATTAGCATGGAACCGGCACAAACTTAGCATATCACATAGGCATGTTTTGTAAATAATTCAAAAAGGACATTAGCATAATAGGCGCGAATATAGAGTAAAATTGGTTCAAAATAAACGTAAAAGGACGATAATAAAAGATAATGTTTCCAGTACCTAATAATTCAACTGTTAAGCCTTAACTTTAATTATTATTTTATATTAAGTATAGGCATATATTTGCCTAATTATCATTTTTTAGTAATAAAAATGATTATTAAAAGTTAACGATGTGAATATAAGGCATTTGTACGAGTCGAATTATTTGAAGTTTCTACGTAAGTTTGACAGCACAACGCCACTGTAAGTAATTTTAATTAATAGAGCATTTACAAGTAGAGGGCACTACGATCAATATTAATAAAAATATTAGGAAATCGTATGCTTTTACACACAGTGAGTTTTATTTATGACTGGCCATAGGAATTTTATAAATTATTAAACGCAACGAACAAATTATAAAAGAAAATTTAAAAAACATTAACTCTTTTACATTAAAAATGCTTAGAAATATCATTTTACGTTACAATTTGTTGTAAATGTTTAAGTTTAGAATTTTAACTTTTACCTCCTAGGATGTAAAAGTAGAACTTTAACCTTACTTGTTCAGTAACAATATTTTAAACTTTTTTTGACGTTTGAAGAAAAACAATTCTTTTAAATTTAATCATAGGTATAAAGGTACTTTTTAACTCAGTAAAACACTTTATTTGACAGTGAAAACGTTTATTTGATATTACATAATCATTTATGTAATATTTAGAATTTATGACAATGGAAAACAAATAAACGTTTTCAAGAAAGATAAAAATACCCTTAAAAAAGTGTTTTACTGAGTTAAAAAGTAACCTCTATACCTATGATCAGCCTATGATTAAAAATAAAAATATTTACAAGAAAGGTTATGAAAATTTGATAAATTTTTCAATAAAGAAAAACGCGGTTTATTTATCACACAATTTCGCTCTTATGCGAATTGTCAGAGTAAAGCTGGCCTTACATGCCTACTTCTAAAAGCTAGCTTTTTTTTCTTTACTATTGTTTAGTAAGTACTTATAGTTCTTATTATTATACTTAAAGTCATCATCACGGGGAAGAGAACTTCTCCCCAGAGAAGGGAAGAACACCCCCAAAATTGGATTTGAATGTCAGAACTTGCACTTTTATCATATCTATGCGATTATCTCGAAAACTAAGTAGTCAGTGAATTTTGGTGGTATTCCCCCCTCGGAGGGGTGGGGACTTTGAGTATGATAATAAGGGCTATAAGTACTACATAATAGCAAAGGTTTCAACTTTAGGCAAATTAGTCCTGAGTCTAATGCTAAATGAACTGTAGTAAAACCAATATTTGGTACTTATGTTCAAAATCAAGATCCCGTATTGTTTATTTAGATTTAGATTGTCATAGATCGGGTCGTTTTCATCCTCTTCTAAGAATTGTCTTTTTTTCAGGTAGTAGCTACCCACCCAAAAGTAAACAATAAAAAGAATAATAAAGTTAGGGGCTAATTTATAATTATCTTAGATTAGTATAATGTATCTATTACGTAATTGTTACAAGTTATAAACGTCTACTTATTAAATTATTGCAATTTAATTTTTACTCCTGAAATTAGAGATATTAATTGAATTTATAAAAATCTTATAAAAATTTGGTATCTACATTTGTATTACAATTTATAACATTTATTTAATAAGCGGTCGACTATTAAATTAGATAAATTGTTAATTTCTAACTTTTATTTCAAATTTCAATAAGCATTTATCGTTTTAGTAAAAGAAATAGAAGTAAAAGCTTTTATAACCCCCTATTAGACCCTCTTGTATTTTGTTGTATTGTATCTTTTGTTGACAAGAGCTCAGGTAAATGAGTAGAATTGGTTGCCTAAAACCCTTTAAGACTAAAGGAAAACAACTTAAAACTGGCGACAACTAATTTTTGTTTATTATTAATTATTAACAAACCAAAGGTTTTGAAGAAAATCCAAGAAGTCACCAATTTAAGCACATTAATAAGCTATCCATCGATATATAATTTGTTATAAAAAAATGAATTTTAGATAGCGAAAAAAGTCATGGAAATTTTAAAGAAATAAATTAATTAGACAATAATTAACACTTTTTTCAAATTTTCATGAAGTCACCAGTGTGCGGATGGGTTATACAAATATGCACAAACTTCGAGAGATACTTCAAATTAAAAAATGTGGGCTTAAAAAGTATTCTTTGTAGCGCAATTTTCACATTGCCTGAGATTTTACTAGTGAGGAGCCTTAAGTGCATAACAAGGATAGCAATACCTAACATTGACCATGGCGCCTATACTGTTTTTTAATGGTACTGTAAATGCTTTATTAAATTATTTTTTTTTTTCTTAAATATATTATCGTTTTATTTCATATCTAAAAACATTTTTAGTATGAAAATGAAGTTGTTTCTATTTGTCACTACCATATTTATAGTAGTTTCGTACGGAATAACGCAAGAACCAACAGGCGATTCAGAAATAATAGTAGAAGATCAAATAGCAGGAACACCATGTAACCAACGAATTTTCGCATGCAATTGTAGTCTATTCGAAGCTTCTTCTGAGCCTGAGGCATATTGGATTGAAGGTGACAATAATGTTTGTACATTTTATTGCAGAAATGGTGATGAGAATATAAGTTGTGGTATGTCTAGTGAAGAATGTTCAACCCAAACTGCACAATGTACTTGTAATGAACCTAGTCAACCATATTGGGCTTTTTCATCACCCTTGACTTGTGCATTTTATTGTAGAAATGGTGATCATTGATCAATATGACCTTTGTGCTGACCTTAATAACGCGGGCATGAAGTCATGCTAGTTGGTGATCAGTTGTGATGATGACATTGATAATGTGGCGATGAAATTATGTTAGTTCGCTAGGTTATTTACCACATTGACGCTAAATAACTATGATAATGTCACAATTAACCCCTTACGGTTGTTATAAATAATAAAAATTTTAAAACCGATATTTTTATTTTACTCATTTCTATAGGGATCTCAGATTAAGATCGCAAAGCCCTCAAAATAAAACCGTGAACTAAGACATCGCACAATTAAGTCACACATTTAAGTTTGGATTTCTCTTAATCCATGATTTATGTTGAGATCAGTTGAGACAATGAACAAAAACTATTACTTTTATTATATTTCATATCGAAGAACTTATTGCTTTTAAAAAAAACTACACAAACATGCGCCAAACCTCAAAACATACGTCAAATGTTGTGCGATGTCATAGTACAAAAAAATCCGCCTTAACATATTACAGGGTGTTAAAAAAGCATTCAAAACTTTAAGAGCGTGTAGTACGCATTAAAATGAGTAAGAAAAGTTATATTGAGGGGTGTCCAATAGTTAATATTTTTTGAGTTATAGCCACTTACACTGCGATTCGGAGCACTATCGTAAATAATGAATATTGTTCGCAGTAATTTTTATTTTTTTCTGCTTAGACGAATTATCTGTTTGGGCTCTGATCGGTCTCATTCTCTTCGTAATTTTATACATTACAAATTATCTGAGATGTATATTTTTGTTAACTTTAATTTGATGGAAGATATTTTCAAAATTAGCACTTTTGATAATAAACATATCGTCGGTGATTGTGCAAAACCTCGTATTAGCACTTTACGGGCAATAACGGGCATAACGGCTTTAACCGTCATATAATTTAATTTTTTTTTGAACATTTCGGCATTGAATTCTTTCAACTTAATACATAAAAATCCAAAAATTTCAAAAATTGTCTAATACGAGGTTTTGCACAAATGCCGACGATATGCAATTTTAATCCTGTTCTCGCACGCCTCTGATCCGAAGAAATCTCTCTCATAATTAGGGACCCAAAATGAAGCGATTCTTGAAAAAAAATTGCTTACTCAAAAAACTTTTACTCTAACTACTATTAAGACCTGTCGCGTTAGAGTTGACGAGTACCCACGGTTTTGAATTTTTTGCACTGGCTGAGATTGTATGGAATTGCATAAAGTATTGTTTGCTTATATACTGTATGTTGAAATAAAATTATCTTGACGAATTAAGCTAATTACTATACCATCCGACCGTGCCATGGGGATCTCGCTAATTTAAAGATATTAGAGAAAAGGTTAAATTGGGACAAAGTTACGGAATTTTATGCCGACTAATAATCTAAAAAGAAAAGCGCCCTAGCTGCTTTTGTTTGAAACTATTGACAAAAAAATACTTTTCGTTTCTTGACTTTATTTTCTTTACTATCAAAAATTTTGAAAATCTGACAAAACTTTTGTACAGTCACTTTGTATTCTACATCCAACTCCGAAATCTCATTTGATATAAAACGTTTCGGTTATCTGGAACCATCATCAATTTTAGTTTTTTAAACAGGCGTAATCTTTTGTTTTAGCACCAATTTACAGAACTTTATTTGCTGATTTCAAAAATGTAAATCACATTTGTATTTATTTTTAAAATTTCGTACTCAAATACTCTCATTTGTCATCCCATCTGTTATCTAATATGTTATTTAAGTTATTATACGTATTAGCAATTGTGACAGTAATAGAGCCATTTTAGTAGCAAATTTTGTGAGCTACAACTTCATTATTTGCTATTCTTAACGAAAAATCAATAGTTGAAAAGATGTTTGTGAGAAACTCCATTTTTTACTCCCCTCCCTCATAAAATGATGGTTCACAAATTAATGTCAAAATAAATTGGCTTGTGCTGACTGTGTTTTTTCACTTCTAATAGTAATTTGACGAGCTACTTGACACTTTTTTGAATCAGCGCTCTATCCTTCATGCCTTCATACTTTTCAAGCTTATATCTTTTCCAGTTTTTGGTTGTTTGCAACTTTACATGATATTTTTTCCACCTTTTTCTTTTATAATGCACATTTGACAATAAATGCTTGAATGTTTTGTTTTTGCAGATCATAATGCAAAAGAATAAAAAATAACATTAATTCCTTTAATCTTATCATTGGTTCTAATGAAGATTTATAGTAACACGTCGCGAAATAATACGTCTTTTTTATTTTGATCAAACTAAAGCAACTTTCAATAAATATATATATATTTGAGGAAAAGCTACTAATTAACAAGTTAAAGATAATTAACTTTTACTTTCATGGACGTGCACAACGTCAGGGACTTTGAAATACTAATGTCTTTCTTATTTCAGATTTTGCTTTATTCGATTTATACTCAACATTGTCTTTTTCAGAAAAATGTGATGTTTTTGTTTCTTTGTGTCGATATCTTGTGTTCAGGTTTTTGTCATAGAACTATCTCAAGAGTCGGCCATCCCACCATAACATTTTCTTGACTGATTTTTCACCAATCAATTCCTAAAGAGAAATTTCTGGATAGAAATGTAAAAAAATCCAATGTCAGCGCTTACAATTTTAGGATATTTAACTTCACAAATTAATGCGATATTTAAATATTATTTACTTGTTCTGTTGATATCGTTCTATCTATTGTTATGATAATGAAGCTTCTTTTAGTAGATATTTTGAACTTTTTGCACCTCTTTTAGACTGCATGTGAATCGCTTAAATACTCAAAGCTGTATGCTGTACTATATATAGTTAGGGGCGTTTTACATGGGCTAAATATCTTACTAACTTGTTACTACTGAATCAACTCAAGGAACTAAAACACGGGAATCTAAGCTTTAACGTCGTGTGCAGAAATGTCGACGCACGACTGTGCCCGACGCTAACTAAGTCAGTATTAACAAGTTAGTAGGATATTTAATCTATGTAAAACGGTCCTTTTACACGGTTACACGATTTTGCTTTTATGTATTTAATGGTAGATCATAATGACCAGATTAATATCATGTTTTTGCATTAACGTATTTTAAAATTATAAATCCAACATTACAATTGTTTTCAGTCTCTTATTGTCATTGTCGTGCTATACAACGGTAGTTATCCAAGGTAATTAATTTTAAACTAAATAAACAGTATATTGTCTTCTAAATTAGGTAATTACGTTAAAGGTAGACTTATTGGGTGAAATTCCTTACAAAAAGTTAATATTAAACAATTTAAATTGTTAAAATTTCAAAATTCTTTGTAAGCATTAAGAGGTTAGTCAATGAATAGTTTCTGTCATTATGGAAATTACAAAACAACATAAATTCTAAAAAAAATATAAAATTCTAAAATATTATTAATTAATTATTAATAATAATGAATACGTTTGTTTGTTAGTTCTTTCGTTTGCTTCAATTTAAACGTAACATTACTGAAAAACAAGTGGTGTAGTCTAGAACCACGCAAGCAACAGTTAATGCACCAATGGATGTAGAGCAAAGTACTCATTGCCATAACTAACTGACAGATTCTAAATGGCAAACTAAAAGTACAACTATGCCAATACCTATTTAAAATTTAAAAAATTATTGGTGATGCATTAACAATATCGTAGTAATAGTAGAAAACCCGACCGAAGGGAGTATTATAAGTGCGTAAGAGCTTCCTTATTTGTACGTTTTTAAAAAGGCGTTAAAAAATTTTTATCGATAAATTCAAATTATACGATGAAAAACAAATGAGTATTTGAAACGTTTTGAATGCGTAGAGATAGTGAAGGTAAATCTTACAATGTAAAGCCTAGGAAATTGCATTTAACGTTTCCCTATAAATATTAAATTACTTGTCGTCATTCACCTTGAATATATTGTCCAGATACTAAACAATGGTTTACAAATACTACCTATTTTCTAGCCTTCACAATTATCCTGATCTGATTGGGTTCGATGGGTCGCTAAAATAATTATGCATTAATTATTATTATTTATGACATTCATGAACTATTAGCAAACAACTTTCGTCTGCAATAGCAGATATACTTAATTTATTTTGATTATAATGGGTGCATTCACCGGGCGTAACAGTTGTGGAGCAGCGACCAAATCGTTCCGTGACTTATCTCATATAATACCTGCTCACTTAATAAAATTACCGTCCGATATTAGAGCTATAGCTCCACCACGGTCACGTTACGTCCGGTGAATGCGCCCAATGAGTATGTATTAATCTTCACTTCAATTTGAAATCAATTTTCACTTGTGTGGCAACGTAGACTCCGATCCTAAGACTAAAAGCAATTTTCAGCTGCATCTCTTTATATTCATACTAGTCCAAATTTTTCTATTTTCTTTTGCTCTTTTATTTTATTATATTTTAATCGCCGATGCTTTCTGCAAACTATAAATTACCCCCCACGCATATCAATGTAAGTACTTCTCGATAAATCCGTAATTTTTCATATAATTAATTTCAAGGTCTTTATCTATATAGTCTTTCCGGATGTCACACCTTGCGTTGATGATTATATAATTAAATACGATTTTCTAGTTGTTTTATAGACTGTTAGAATTACTCGCAAATTGCAACACTTAAATGATGATACATAGGTTGTTTCATATCAGAACATATCACGCGATTAATTGTTACCTTCGTGTATGTCATTGTCAAGAACCATTAAAGGTATCCACTAGCCGTAAAAATAGTAAATTGAAGAAATTATGTCGTATCAATTTTCTTGTATTTCTATAGTATTTTAGGTCCTTTAATTTACGAAAAAGTTTTTCAGGGGTTCACCGGGTCTTCCTTGCTTATTTTTGTACCCCATAACTACAATTGTAAGAAAATTAGAAAACTACATAAAAAACTTACACTAAAGCATTGTAAGAGCACATTTAAGCTTGTTTTTTCAATAAAATAATATTTAAGTTTTAAATGGCACTACGCACTACATAAGGTGTTATAGTTTATCAATTAAAGCGTCTCGTATTAACATCTAGTTCAAAAGGTCGTATTTTCTGATCCAAAACATCTCTCGTAAACGAGGGTCAAGCAAGTGAAAGTAAATGAATGCGACAATAAACGCAATGTTGAATTAATCCTATCCTTCCTTATATTCGATCGTATACATGTAACCTTTTCTCAATTTTATCGATTATACGTAATAAAAGAATTACAAAAACAGTTCATGGGTTATTTGCATTTTATAAGAAAATTCTGTTCCGGTTTTTTTGTTTGTTTACTATTTTAGTTTAGTTTTTTCTACATTTTTATTATTCATACTTTTATAATGGTATACGCGAGCGAGTAATCGAAAACTGACATGTTCGTTGTATATTATACACTATACAGGGTGATTTTTTTAAGTGGTACTAACATTGGGATCTCGAAAACCGTAAGAGTTACGAGATTTGTTAAAATAGAAAAAAGTTGCATATTTTGATGACCTTTAAGAATCCATTTAGAAAAGTTTAAAATTCAAAATGGTCTCTGAGATATCACAGAAAAACTGAAAATTGGCAATTTTGTTTTTCGACTGTAGTTTCAAAATGGCGTACTTTCGAAAAAAATTCTTTCTAAAAATTTTCAGGAGATCAAAAAAGCTATCAAATGATACCAATCTCGCTTTTTATCACATCGATGGTAGGCGTCGAGACGTTCAACTTTTAATTTTCTTATGGAACTTATCATTTTTTGGCAAAAATTATTCAGTAGACTTGTCTAAATTCGGTTACCAAACGAGAACTTTCTATCTTATTATTTTCTTAATTTACATAACTTTTCAGGTTATGTTATGTTACGTAATAAAGTAATTACTTCAGAAAATAAGATTACATTACTAAGATTTAATAAATAATAATTTAATTTATTTTTATTTCCTGATCAACTTACGTTTCTAAAACTTTAAGAACTGAGTTTTAATCGTTATTTTTCATCGTAAAATATAACACCAAGACCAAGTAACATATTAACATAATGTAACATAACAGCCTGAAAAATTGTGTAAATTAAGAAAAGTACAAGATAGAAAGTTTTCGTTCTTCATTCGAATTTAGACAAGCCTACTGAGTAATTTTTGCAAAAAACATGATAGGTCTCCCATAAGAAAATGAAAAGTTCGACGCCTAGCATCGACGTGATAAAAAGTCGAGTTTGGTATCATTTGATAGCTTTTTTGATCTCCTGAAATTTTTTTTTCTAAAGTAAGCTATTTTAAAACTACAGTCGAAAATCGAAATTGCAAATTTTCAGTTTTTCTGCGATGTCTCAGAAACCATTTTGAATTTTAAAATTTTTTAAACGGATTCTTAAAGGCCATAAAAATATGCAACTTTTTGCTAATTGAACCAATCTCGTAATTCTTACGGTTTCCGAGATCCCAATGTTAGTACCACTTAAAAAAATCACCTTGTACAGGGTTAATACAAAGTAATAATCAGTTATAATATTATCTTTTTGGATAGAAATATCATAAAACGGTTAGACAAAGTCAAATTGATTTATTTCAGACCAAACATTTTCCGATGATTTTTATTTTTCTACCCCATTTTTTCTTCAAACAATGACGTCATCTTCTTTTTTTTTAAATGGCAATGTATATCTGTTTTTTGCGGAATTGGATGGTAAATTTTTTTATCTTTATATTCCTATAAAAATTTATCAAGAAAAAAAATTGGTGTAAATTATTTTATAAAAAAAAGAAATTGTATCCAATTTTCGAAAGTCAGTGGATGGATTTGTAGAAGAGAGCTCATCGAGTGGCTAGTCATTTCGCGTTCTGGATATGATGACGACTTCTGCGAACACATTCTTCCAGTCACTATTTAAGAATTAAAAGATGCAATTCGAAGTTTTCTATTGGTCGAATTTTTACGGTTTACATCCGGTTTACAACAATTACACAAGAATTGGCAACGTTATTTGACAGAAATTTGTAAGGAGTGGGTTAGCTACAACATCTTGTCGGTGAACAATGTATAGCCAGAGATTGACAAAAAACTTCCATCTTCAGAAGAGATTACAGCGGTCAACAGATTTATACAGACCCAGAAGAGAAAAAAAAACTGAATTTAGCTTTTCATCCTTTTTTGAGAATTCTGAGCCTGCACGATAACACAGTCTGGCTACGGCCCTGCAGTGTGTCATGTGCAATTGAACTAACAGACTGAAAAATGGTTATTATTTGGAGAACGTCTCTTTGCTGTACTAAAATTAACATTTTTGAACTTACTATCAAATTGTTAGTGTAAAATTATCGTTAAATTTAAAAAAATCAAAAATAGACGATATTCTTCGTAAAATAAAATATCTTACTGTTTAGAGCCCCAGAATCGCAATTTCTTTAAAATTATTGGTTCTGATTTAAAACTTGAGAAAGTTTTAATGGTTTTTAAATGATATGCAGTTGGACTACCTTTTTACTATTAAGATTTTTGGGGTTGATTGCACCAGCGCTGTAGGGTTGAATTGGCGGTGTTTAAAGTATGAAATAAAAAATAATACGTTTGAGCCAGCTTGTATGTGAATAGGTTTATGGAACAACGCAAGGCTGGATTATCCATAAAGCGCACGAAGCGCGTACTTCAGGGTTCGGTGTTGTGGAGCATCTGGAAGAAAGGTAAAATAGTAACAGAAATTTAATGCTCTACAACTCTTCTTCTTAATAAATAAAAAATCAAATTAGTTCACTTGTTTATTCCACTTAAATAAGATTAAAAACCTAACAATATTGTTTCGGCAGTTACGCCATTCTCAAAGGTTGAGTAAAACTTTTACTATTTATTTATTTATTAATTCATCATGTTCCATCAAGTGGTAACCGTGAATAGCGTTAATTTAATCTTCTTCTTAAGATTTTTACTGTAAAACAAAGGGCTGAAGCAAAAGAGGCAACAGTTTGACGAAAAACGTGAGGCACCTTTCTTTTTCTACATCAACGGTATCTCAAACACTATAAGGAACAGAAAAAGAAGAATTAAAGCAATCTTGTAGGAAATTTAAGAAGCTTTCATTTTGCTAAAAATAATTTTTTCCCTAGGATACACCATTTACGAGATACAAGCGAAAATCACAAAAACGGGAACTTTTCATCTCACCCTCCCTTAGTCGTGTAGATAGAACTATGATCTTTTAGTTTTTTACCTTCCAACTAATCCAAACAGATTCATAAAATGAAATTCCACCCTCGGCCATGTGCTATGTAACCTCTCGTTGACTTTACTATAAACAAACATTGTTTTGTGAACATCAGTGTATTTTTGTAGAGGCCCAAAAATAATTAGGACCTCAGGCCCCGACATTCTTTGACCCGGCCCTACTGGAATGTCTTCAAATTTTTATTTAAAACATAAAATATTATCCATTCACTTTTTATTTGCGCTATGGTTGGCCATGTTAGGGTGACAGATTCCACCCGGTATAAATTTGAAAAAAATCGGTTAGGTTATGTATTGTAGTTTAGTGACTTTTATCAATTGTGTTAATAGTTGGTCTGTCATTTTTTTGGTATTGTCAAGAGCTGTCAGTCAACTTAATAGGAACTTTTTATTTTGGCAAACCAAAAAACAAAAGTTCATGGCCAACCATATCGCAAATAATAAGTGAATGGATTATATGTACCGAAACAGAAAAGCAGACGCACGTCTTTTTAAACCATCGGTTGTGTATACTATATTGTTTTTGTTATTAGAACAGGCGCATAAAGAATTTAATTAAACTTTTTTGCACCTGTTTTTATCACAAGAATAGCCTACTATACTTCCATATAAAATATTCAAACCAGGAAAATCTATTTGAGAAATTAAACCGTTATTTTCCTTATTTTAACAATAATTGTCATTGCATTGTAAAACTCTATAAATTATTGCAAATTATTGCTTTTTTGCTTAGGATATGATTATGATTATCACAGCAGAATCGTGCAGAAAATTAACAAAAAGTAGAGAAATTAAAGAAAGAGGTCAATGATTATGCCAATCTAAAAGTGCTCTTCTTGCATTTTTCATTCAATTGAATAATCAATTATTATTTATTTGAGGCAGGTTCTGTAAGCTCTTATGTAAAAGTACTTCTATTGTTATTATCTCTTTTAGTAGTAGTAGGTAAATCAAGGATATAAACTAAACTACACTTATATTTATATTTATTTTTAAACACATCGTACGCGAACATGTTCTTTTCATCAATAAATAATAAATACAAAATACATCACGTACTTATTGGTAAATATTGTGATGTACTTTATAGGTACATTTATTTGAGCATCGGGCGCATGCTTAATATTCACAACTGACTAAAATTGCTTATGAATTATTCTGTTTTCAAACAATTAGTTTCACTGTGAATTTAGGAAGTGAGGTACAAATTAGAAAGTTATTAAAGCGTGAATTATATTTGGAAGATAACTGCAGTGCTATCGTACTTCAAAATGCCTAGTAAGTTTTAATAAAATTTTATTTTTTATTTAAAATTTTTTTTTTAAATAACGGTTTATTTATGAAAAAATTAATTCAAAAGAGGGTGCAGTTTTATCATATTTTAAAAGTAGAGTGGGTTATGAGATTAATATTTTATCAAACCAACCAAACGGTTTTAATATAGGAAGAGATATAAGTTTGAAAGTGATAAGACTTCAAGCGGTCTTTGGGGAGTTAAAAATGAATTTATTATTTTAGATTATTTTGTGTTTTACATTTGTGCATTATTTTAATAATTGTCACATGAGTTTAGCTGATAATGGAAAATATTTAACATTGACCTATTGAATTACTTTGAGAAGAAATGCTTTCACTTCCAAATTAATTAATTATAAAGCGTGCGTCTCCCTGGTAACTTTTGAACAAATTGAGTTCAAGAATCCGGTCGACATGGAAACAAAATCTTATCAAATTTTTTTTACTGCCTATAAACTCAAAATTTTAAATTGTTAAGGGGACCATGAAGCACCTCTTACGGAAAGTATTTCAATTTCCTATTCTATGCGGTCTTTCTGGAAAATTTTAAATTTTAATATTAGTTGTCTCTAGGTAAACTAATTCGAATTGTAATTAAAACGACATAAAACGCAGGAAAACACTTTATCCTATTTCCTAAGGTTTAAGGTCAGGGGCGTAACTACCGGGATGCGGTGGGTGCACGGCACACGGGCCCCCGTCCGAGAGGGGCCCCCGACCGCTGTCATCTTTTCTCCCAAACTTAGTATTTTTTTATCAATTTTGGCTGCCGTTTTACCCTATGGGCTAAACTGACTAAAGCTCAAGGCGCCAAAATCTAAGAGGTGCCAGAAATTTACAACGTTAAAACGCATTGACCTTCAGATGACAAAAATTTTCACCTGCGGCGCTTTGGGGGTCTCAAACTTCCCCATGCGTACTTTCAAAATGTATCGGAACACCATTTATTTCTAATGAGCAGCTTCCTGACCATAATTTCAGAATTTACTGCTTTCCAAAAAGTATGGATAAAAAAATTATGTATTAATAAATAGAGGCCCCCAACATTAACTTTGCACACGGGCCCCTGGAGTGCTTGTTACGCCACTGTTTAAGGTGGACATTTGAAACACAATCTTTGACAAGTCATATGGTGAAGTCAAGTGGAACAGATTAAAACGGAAAAATGATATTTGATAAATAATTGTCAAACGTTTTGTTAAAAATTTATACTCGAAGGCTAAAAAAAGCATATTTTCTCTAATTTTGTTCTAATATAATGAATGAAATATTTTATTCAAACTTTTCAACATATCAAAGATAAACATTAGACAAATATTGTGAAATTTTCATTTAAAAATTTTGAAAATTCAGCCATTGGGACCTCATTTCCTGTGACTCCTCAGAATAAAGTTACCTTGGCGTTGTCAGAATAACTCATGATAGATTCATCAAAATTTAAAAAACCAAATTATTTCTGTTAGTAAATATATATATATAGCTCGTGCTTGAACGAAGGAAAAAAATTAAATTTTGAATTTTTCGCAGAGTTGTGTACAAAAAGGTACTATTTTTGGTATAATTTGCACCACGTATTAATTGCCTTGTAAAATTAGTTGTAATTAAAAATATAAAAAATCCTTCGTTCAAGCACTAGTCAATCTCATCTAGAAGAAGTGTGCAAAATTTTAACCAAATCGGTTCATTATTTTTTGAGAAATTATGTCAACCGACTTCAAAAATAGAGTTTTGAGAAAAACGCGATTAAAGTCAGGTCGGCCTGGTCGCACCACCTAATGAGCGGAACTTCCCAAGGCTCTATCTCCTAGACTTTTACTCTAATTGACTTAAAACTGTGGGAGAATATTCTAGACATATTGTACTATTTAATAAGACAATAAAAAAAATCGATGTTTTGAAAATTTTCAAACCCATGTAAAGACCACTTTGTATGTGGTTTTTAAAATTTTGATTTTTAAAAACCGCTGGAAAACTTAGCTGATGCGACAAAAAGTAAAAGAAAACGACTAGAACCGATTTTAAAAATTTTAAAACCCTCAAATGGTATCGTGAAGTGTTTCGATACTCCAGCGACTATACATTTAGTTAAATGGGAAAAAAGTATAGTAATTAGGCGACTATTCAAATGGTTTTTACTGATCGGAAAAGTGATTTTTTGTTTTTGCATTACTTCTAAAAAAACAATGTTCCTTGTAAAGATTTTTCGTAACTGGAAAAAACTAGTAGGTATTATCTGTTCACTATTTATTTGCGCTATGGTTGGCCCATGTTAGGGTGACAGATTCCACCCGGTATATATTAGAAAAAAATCAGTTAGGTTAAGTATTGTAGAGTAGCGGCTTTTATTCAATTGTATTAATAGTTGGCCTGTCAATGGTCTGTCATTTTTTTAGTACTGTCAAGAGCTGTCAGTCAACTTAATAGGGACTTTTTATTTTGGCAAACCAAAAAATAAAAATTCATGGCTAACCATAGCGCAAATAAATAGTGTACGGATAATAATTGAATTTTAAATAAAAATGAATTTTCCTTCTAAAGTTAAAATTTGTTAATGTGAAACTAGATGATACTGTACCAGGCAAGGTCGCTACATATCGGGTGAGCATTTGTGGCTATCTTCCTATAAAGACGATTTACAATAATTATTTTAATATCAGGTAGAATCAAAGTTTTAATTTTTCACGTCGAAGTGGCGTTTTTATTGTGGATATTAAATTATAGTTATTTATCTTACATTAAGCAATTATCTCATTATTACCTACATAACTAACGTTATACATAACGTTAACTATTTTTTGTCGCCAAAGTGTGATATTTGATTCAATTTTTTTTTGCTTTTCTAATTCCTCGTTCATATTCTTGTACGGCTTCTACCGCCTTTGTCGTATTGCATTTTATACAAGATTGACGAAATGTTTTCCTTACATATTTTTTAGGCATCTAGGTACATGAATCTACATAAAAAGTCATATAGTTTAGTATTAACGGAGATGGTCGAAATTACCTCATGAGCTGTGGCTGTAATTTTTCCAAAGTAGAATAAAGGCCGATTGTTTGTTTGATTTTATTTTAACTCAAATTGTTAAAAACATACAGTAAAAATATTTTAAGTATACGAGCCGTGACAATGCGCAGATACTTAAATTGGTATTTATCCCCACCAACGCAGTTGCAGTCAACGTATTTAAATTATTAAAGGGGCGTGGCCAAACCTGCGCGAACTTACCTCAAGTTAGATTTTTTTTACTGTAGCTATATATCATTAGAAATAGAAATATGCTTACGCTGATCTGTAGGACACTGGTCGATATTGGACAAAAGTCGATTATCACCCACATTCCTCTACCAGACGTTTTTTCGTGCATCATCACTCTAAAGCTCTTGTAATTACGACTATAATTCCCCTAACCTTAACTACGTGGCGTCCTGAAGTATTAAGAAAAAGAAACCGACACCTTGAATGAATTTTGATAAAAAAATTTTTATTGAGTGTTACCCTAATACCTAAAGAACAAAATTTACGCTGCAAAAAAATGTGCATTTGCCTCATCATTCTTTTAAACCAGTTATTGTGAATTCAATTTTCAAAATCTTAGAAATTAGCTAAAAAAAACGTTTTTTCATAATTTTGGGTGCAACTGTTAAGTTTAAGTTTACAGGAAAAAGAATTTCAAAAAGGTTGATGAAATTGTTTTTAACAGTTATGTACGAATAATTAATTAAGCTCTTCTAGGCATCCCATGAGCTTCAAATTTGGTATCACTGTATATCATGATGTCCTAAAGATTTATAGAAAGTCTTCAAGTCCTGAAAATCCTCCGAGGCCGATTGAGGGGGGAGGGGGACGCCAGCGTATTTTTTAGAAAAATTCAGACCTTTCGAGGGATCCTTAGAGTCTGAAGTAACATAATCTTAGGAATTAGCTGAAGATAATATTACTGAGAAAAACCCAGTCCTTCATTGAATTTTAATGAAACCTTTTTTATTGAGTTCTAAATACCCTAAAGATCAAAGTTTATGCTGTAAAAAGGTGTGCTTTTGCCTCATCATCGTTTTCATCGATTTTTGTGATTTTGTTAGTTTGTGAGTCACAAGCACTTTTTTTGGCAAAGAGAACGTAGCATACGAAAATATTAAATTGCAGTTTTTTAAACTGAGTTTATTTATATTATCTATCTAAAGGAAATTAAGGTTCAAGGTTGATAATTATCAAGAAAATAATTATGTTCTTAAAGTTTTGTAACTTTAATTCAATTTTTAATTTTAAATGTTTTCTCCACAACTTAAGTGATATACACAATTTTTCCTGAATTGATAACCCTATAGAGATTCTGAAATTGAAAAATTATGTTTTATGTTAATATAAAGAAAGAAGGCCTCTTTCTATGCATCTATTAGACGATTTGTTGTAATTTAGATGGTTTTCATCCTGCGACTGACGTTTCAAGTCAAAACTTTAAAGAAATGTTAAGGAACCAACATACTTCTTCTCTAAATAATCATTATTTTGCATTATTTACTATTAGTTTTTAATTTAATCACGTTGAAAAGTCTCAAATTTGTACCACCCCAAGCTACCTCTGAAAAGCCACAACTACTTATTTTTGTGTCTTCTCACATTCATTTATTATAATAAAATGGTTATTAATTTATTAGTGTTTAGAAGTTTTTATAGTCTTTTGCAATAAAGTTTAAACAATATTTTTTTAACCTTGAATAATACACATTAGATACATTTTTATAGATTTGTAGGAAAACTTATCGATTTAATGCGTTTCATACAAGAAGTTGTACTAAGACATAGTAATGTAGGTAGTACTTGTTAGTTTTTCTCGTGTTGTACAAATGAATTATGTTAAATTAGTAATAAATTATATTGTTGTTAACATTAAACATCGATTAGTAGAAACATTTATTTTTTATTAAACTGCTTGTAGGTAATAATAAAAATAATTGTGTGTATAACAAGAACTGAAAATTTAGTGTTTCTGTTCAAAATAAAATTTTCAAAATTTACCGCTAAAATGTTTTTAGTGTGGTACGTGCTCGATAGGAATGGTAAGCTTCTAACAACCTTATATTATATGGTTATTAATACCTAAACAAAATGAAAATCTCATTTTATACAGTGTGTCCAAGAATTGATTGACTTCTCTGTAGGTATAATTTACAACGAAATTTAAAACCGAGTTTGAGATTTGATTTTAATGTTTTGGAATTCCGCCCTGATAACTCTAATTAGTGTGAAAACGTGAAAAGAATTTTAAGCAGATTTTTAATTTTTAATATCAAGTAGCTTATGATAGTTAAGAACAATTTTGCTCTATGCAAAATTTTAAAGAAATCGGCACAGTTTGATTAAAACGGTTTTCTTTGTGTTTCCCAGAGCGACTGGGCGACTGGCTTCTCCTCAAATAAAGTACCTTTTGGGTTAGTTGTACTCCAAAATATTATAATCTTTTGCTCTGTAGGTATAATTTACAACGAAATTTAAAACCGAGTTTGAGATTTTATTTTAATGTTTTGGAATTCCGCCCTGATAACTCTAATTAGTGTGAAAACGTGAAAAGAATTTTAAGCAGATTTTTAATTTTTAATATCAAGTAGCTTATGATAGTTAAGAACAATTTTGCTCTATGCAAAATTTTAAAGAAATCGTCACAGTTTGATTAAAACGGTTTTCTTTGTGTTTTCCCAGAGCGACTGGGCGACTGGCTTCTCCTCAAATAAAGTACCTTTTGGGTTAGTTGTACTCCAAAATATTATAATCTTTTGCTCTGTAGGTATAATTTACAACGAAATTTAAAACCGAGTTTGAGATTTTATTTTAATGTTTTGGAATTCCGCCCTGATAACTCTAATTAGTGTGAAAACGTGAAAAGAATTTTAAGCAGATTTTTAATTTTTAATATCAAGTAGCTTATGATAGTTAAGAACAATTTTGCTCTATGCAAAATTTTAAAGAAATCGTCACAGTTTGATTAAAACGGTTTTCTTTGTGTTTTCCCAGAGCGACTGGGCGACTGGCTTCTCCTCAAATAAAGTACCTTTTGGGTTAGTTGTACTCCAAAATATTATAATCAAAACTTATTGAAATACGAAATTACGGCTCTATGCAAAATTTCAAAATTGACAAACTTTGATTAACATTTCACTGATAACGTGCCACCATAAAACGTTAAGGCTAATGTCGGTCCTAGAGATCGTGCAGTTTTTTTAACGTACCTACTATCTTTTTAGTGCAATTAGAAATTATTTTAATTATCCGTTATTTTTTCGAATACTAATTTCAATTTAAGCGAAAAAAAATTCATTTTAATAAGGAAAATTTATTTTTATAAAAATATGCTAAACTAAAAAGATGCATAGTATAAATATACGATTTCAAACGAATTAAACAAAATTTAATAATAACCGATAATATTATAAATAAACAACACTTTTAAAAACGTAGAAAATTTTTTGTCATCCTCGACTAACGGAAATATTTTGGACAAAATATTTGTCACACTTTACATGTTACAGCCATTACATAATTATTATCACAGCATGTTCCAAAAAGAGGTACTTATTAATTGAAGTAAACACAAAAATCTCTTTTGTTCTTTTTGGTAACTCATTTCTAGTCAAGACAAATGGAAATAGATCATTTTTAACTCTAGGATTTTAAAAATTTTGAAAAAAAAGACAGATTTTTGTTACGCAAGTGAAAACGTCCGTCTCTCACACCGAATTTAATTATAATAATTGAGCGTGTCAGTTGTCATAAAGTTCAATTCTATTCCACAAGGTGCGCACAATCGACGGTCCCAAACGTCAAATTACAGTATTACCAATTACTTTTATTGCATCAATTTGTTTGAATTTTATACGTCGATTGTGCGCACCTTGTGGAATAAAATTGAGCTTCATGACAACTGACACGTTCTATTGAACCATTACAAACTTATAAGCACTTGCAAACTTCAAAAAACGTATGACAGCATTTAGTTTAAAGTTACTGATAACCCTCCTCTCTTTATAGCAGTTCGTATTTCAAAGATATTAATAAAAGTAGAACTTGTTGATCTATGAGGCCGATTGTTATCACTGAAAGGTTAAATAGGGTGTCTTGGTGTTTTCTCAGGCGTTTGAGACTGGTACACAACAAGTCCCACAACAGATTTTGTGGGACTATGCTTTCGATTCCCAACTCTGGGAAAATTTGTAATTTGTAGTTCTAAGAACTTGCAGACTCGTAAGTAATTGATTGGTAATTACCTGCTAACATTCGGCTCCCAAACAGGGTCATATTATGCACTAGGCTGACAAGGCTAAAGCCTTTTTAAAGCGCTAAAGCGCCTTTTGCAGAAAAACTTCTAAAATTACTTCTTGTTTGTGGTAAAATAGGTAAAATATATTACCATTTTGCACCAAATTTTCAAAAACATTTCCCTCAAACCTCTTGGCTCTACGGTGGTACGCCATGACCCAACAAAATTCTCAGGTGGTAATTAAATAGACGTCAAATCTGTATTAGCCTACGGAGCCAAACAGACGTAATTCGGCCCTGCTCCCAAAGCTAAAAAAACAGTACTTACAGGAAAGAGAGAAGTGCCACGTGCCGCACTGTTTATTTACTTTAGCTATATTTGTTTATCAAATGACTATTGCATTATTTATCATTTAAGAATTTAGTTTGTGATCAAATTGAAGAAACTTTGGACTTGTTTTCAAATCGATCTAATCGTCTCCGTGTAAAAATTACAATATTTTGCAAAAATCTCGTCTTAGATCAAAAATAGAACAAACCTTATCTGTATCCCTGAAATTGTCTTAAGAATCTGCACTTTTTGACCTACATCTCTATATTAGGGCCCAAATAGAAAGAGAATTTGATTGTCTGAAATCAAAATGAAAACATTATGCCATTGGAAGAAAGTTTTAAGTAAAAAAAACAAAAAAAAATTGAAATTGCAATTTTTAAATTTTCTTTATTATCTGAAATGGGAAAAGAGCTAATTTCGAAAATGGGAATTTTTCTTTTTGGATTTTTTTCTCGGTTTCGGAAAATTTATTACATATTAAAAAGAGGATTATTAAAAATCAAAATAACGCTTTTAAGTACTTATAAAAACGACCATTTAGTATAATTAAAATTTTAGTGAGCATGATTAAGTGTAATTGATTGAAAAATTACCTTTAGTTATTAAGCAATGACTAACAATGACATTAAGAAAAAAGTCATTCCATTATGATAATTAAAATAAATTCTTGGGAACCTCGAGTTGCTCTAATGTTGGCTGGAACTAATTTGTATATTAGAATAATAATTTTCCGTGCATTAAAGTTTCAAAAAGTCGTCTTACAGTAATTTAGACCATAGCCTTACATTAAGGGAGTAGGCAACTTTTAATGGCTTTTATTTTTATTGTTGAAATACTTGAAAAACATACTTAATCTAAAATGGATCTTAAAGTTACCTATCAAGAAACCATTACTTTCTTAATTAATTTAGGTGTAATTAGAATATTAACCTATTGCCAAGGGTCTGGTCTGTCTTTTAAGCTTGACCCAGATAAACATATACCTTCTTAATTTTTTAATGGACCTGCATATAAATTACTTTATTAGAAGTAATTGCATTAAATTTTTATTAATGATTTTATATTTAAATTAATACATCTCAAGAGTATAGCTCTGCGGGGTTTCAAGTACAATTAAGCATGTTGCAAAAGCATTCTCTCCATTTTAAGTAGGCAGAGTTTTTTTAAATTTTCAAACACTCTATTTATTACAAATAGACTTAATCTGTATTCACCAATGTCAACATGAGCTCAGAAGAACATGTTTTGCGCTTCTCTTCGATGAGATGAATCTAATGCTTCTAGAGTTGAAGAAATAATTATTTGAATCAAGTTGTAAAGTTTTTAAGATTTATTGGAGATTATGATATTTAAAAGGGTATGTTAGTAAGTACCTAAAAAAATATTTTCAATTTGGTCCTTAAAACCGACCATGTGTCTCGCCCAGCTTTCGAAGCAGGTAACGGAAACCTCTTTATTGTGATAACTTACAACCAAAAAAATTCAGTCTAAGACATGCTTTAATCAAAGAAGAAAATGTTATTGTAATTACACACAGACTGTCTGTTTTTTTCATAACCAGCTAGATGATAAGCGTTAAAATTAGTAAAAATGCTCTTTTTTTGATACGAATACCTCGAACCGGAACTACGGAACTGTGAACTCGGAACCGGAGACACAAACTAAACTATCATTATTTTTTTAAATTCTTGTTGAGAAACATCTATAATAATCGGTATGTTAAATGCTATGGCCTTGTAAAATCTTATATAATAATCAAATTTCCAATATTCAAAAAAACTGAAAACGAAGTTTCATGCTTTAAACTTTTAACACCTCTCTGCCATATATCAGGATTAATAATACTAATGGTTTCATTATTATCCATAATTATTGTATTTTTTTAAATAATAGAAGAAAAACTATTATAATAATAACAATATCGCATGTTGTAAAACAAAAATCGCACATCTTTTATCATTATAATGTTTTTAGTTCAAATAATTACCAAAAGTTTGTGATGAAATGGTTACGTTTTTATATTTTCGAGTAGTAATTTGTTTAGATAGTAATATTGATAAGCTTAATAATATTTAACCTTGTATGTTTAGCACTTGTATTATCTATAAGTAATTATAATTTCTTTTAATAGATTTAAAAATTAGATTTTTTAGTAAAAAAAATATTTCTAATTATTTTCCCTGTGATGGTATAGAATAATTTTTCAATTTTTGTTTCTATCAGATATCAATATACTACTTGAATGATTAAGAAGAATTTTTCATTTGTTAGGAGTTGTAAGAACAATAAAATTAATTACCATATTGTTAAATTCAAACAATTATAAATTTTAAAAAATAGTTACTAGCCATGAACTCTACTGAAAAACCAAAGAGTCATTAACTTTTTTATTCAATGACCTTGCTTAATATTTTTTGTATTAGTTGCAGAGACGATGCTTTCCGATTTGGAAGTACTTCCATGTCTTCAATTGGGCGATTACACACTTCAATTTGAATTAGGTCCTTTATCTCCAGAAATGGAAGAAGTTGCCAGAAAGGAACTACGTGAGACGCCAGAACGACAAAAGGAAGCCGTAATTGCTTTAAGAGCTCTTCTTGAAGGTTAGTATATTTAAATAGACAGCAATCAATATTAATTGCCTTACAATGATTAGCTACTTTATAACAAATTATCTAAGTGTTGTTTGCTCAAAAAAGTAAGAGATGAGTTAGAAACTAAGTGCGAATTATATCTTTTGTTCACTGTGTAAGATCATCGAATAAAATAGTTTCTAAATTATAAAAAGTTGTAACATTTTCAAGGTACGTTGAAAACCAGAGAAAAATAATTTTTCTTTCTTCAATATTTAAAAAACGAACAAAATACAATAAAATTTAGAGGGTTGCTATTAATTGAAGATTGAAGTCTCAATGGTTTACTTTAGAAAAACAATTCTCGCGAAAAATGTCAAAAGAAAAAAGTCAAAAGAGCTATCAAACGATACTAAACTCTACAATTCATTACATCGACGCTAGGCGTCGCAACCTTCAGCGTTTCATTTTCTTATGGGGACCAATTGCATTTTTGTAGAAAATTACTCATCTGGCTTGTCTTAGCAGATAGATGAGAAGCTTAATTTATACTCAATGACATAGAAATTGCAACACCAAGAAAGGGCTAAGAATTTTTTGATAAAATTTGGCAAAACCGTTTAACTGCTCAAGGGTAATAATTGATTAAAATTTGGATGAATTGTTGTGCTTGTCATTTTTCTGTTTCACTTGTTTTGAGAGTGTGATTATGCCTAGAATACGACAGCTTGAAATTATCGTCAGTTGAGCGAATTTGAAAGAGGTCGAATTGTTGGCTTACGTAAGGTGGTTTTTCGTTTAGAGAAATCGCCATTTATCTCAACCGAAACCAATCCACTATTACGCGATGTTACCGAGGATCCGGAGGAGCGAAACGAACCAATGAGGTGCAGTATCGCTACCTTCGGCTTATGGCATTAAGAGACCCATTCTTCTGTACCAGAGCAATTGCTGACCAATGCTTAGGTAATGAAAGTTGTCTTGTAATTCTTCGAATGGTTTAAGGCATAATCAAACTCTCAAAACAAGTAAAACAGAAGAATGACAAGCTCAACAATAACGAAATTAAAGAAAACTAGCAAGAAAAAACAACACCAAGTGTCAAATATACCATTACCACTTGATGAATCTCATCCAAATTTTAATCAATTAATTATTACCCTTGTGTGTAGTTAAACGGTTTTGCCAAATTTTATCAAAAAATTTCTAGTCCTTCTTGGTGTTGCAATTTCTATGTCATTGAGTATATTACGGACCCCAGCTAGACTTTCTAATGTAGATAATCGAGTTCAATCACCTAGCTAAACAATATAAGCGCCAGTGTGATTCGCCATTTATTTGTATATCTCGGTCTCCTCAAGCTCATTAAGATACATCATTACAAATACACATACACTCAAAAGTCACTGCCCTCCATTAAATGGGGAGATGGGGACCCAACTCTTTCTCTTTCTCGCTTTCTCCCACCCCTCATAAATTAAAAGATATTGTTAACAGTCCTGGAGTCCTAAAACCAGTGTCTGATGTCACCAACAGGATTTTCTTTTTCGATTGTACTTAAATAGCTTACCCTTAAGAGATTGGCTAGAATACTAACATCTCGATTTTTCTTGTAATGCGTTCACAGTCTATAAAAGCTATTTATGTATAAAGTTGCATAATTAGCGTGTTTTTTGCACTAGAAGAACACTTGGACCACGAGCGCTAGCGAGTGATCCAATTCGTCGCGTGAAAAAAACTAGCTATTTTGCACGTATTACAAGATTTTATGTAATTTTGTGTAAATAATGTTAAAAGTATTGGATCAAAATGACATAAAAAAGAGTTTAGTGCTATGAGTCAACCTATAGCTTATAATCCAGGAGCCCTTAACAGAAAAAACGGGGTGATTGTATTCAGGCTCATCTTTTGGGAATAAGCTATTTGATGGCCAGCGAACACGAAAATCTGGTTGGCTTCCACAGGCAGTGGCTTAAGGCCTTAGGATCCTTCAATGGAATTCTTAAAGAAGGAAAAAAGTAAGAAATGTGACAGCATTCGGGATGCAACTTTGACATTTTATCATTCTTATAAAAAAAATCCAAAAAAAAATTGGCTACTCTCTACAATGTCTCTGAGAGCGTGACAGCTGGACTGAAATTAACGTCTTTATGCTACACACCTGCAAACAATAACTCGTGACCTCGTGACTCATAAACGGTATTTGAGTTGTCCACTGGCAAAGTTACTACTTTTTACATAAAAAGTAAGATTTTACTTTGCCATCCCTCTCAGGTGGGTTTCCCGCCTTCTTCACCAATTAGAAATTTATTATTAACAGCTCTGAGGCCTTAAGCCATTGCCTGTGGAAGCCAACCAGATGTTCGTGTTCGCTGGCACTCAAATAGCTTATTCCCAAAAGATGGGCCTGAATACGATCACCCCCTTTTTTCTGTTACAGGCCCCAGGACTATTATCCTAGCATTCTTAAACAAAATATTAATTACATTACTGGTTTCTAAAAATTTTCTAATTAAATTTAATTTTTTTCAGCTGAAACAGACTTAAAGCTGCCATTAGATAATGATGTATGGATGATTAAATTTTTACGGCCATGCAAATACTATCCTGAAAGTGCACGAGACTTGGTAAGACTTCAAAACAAATTAAAAATTGTAAACTAGTAATTATTAATTTTAGATTAAAAGATATTACGGATTTAAAATAAAACATGCTAACATATACGATGGACTTCTTCCAAGCAAAGAAAAAAATATATTTCAACATGATATTTTAACAGTTCAACCAAATCGTGATCAGTTTGGTAGAAGAGTGCTTATTGTAGAATTAGGAAGTAATGTCAATTAACTAATTAATTAATTGAAAATTTTAATTTATTTAATTTAGAGAGGTGGAAACACAAAAAATGTAGTTTAGATGAAGTATACAAAGGATGTGTATTATTTTTGGAAGCTGCAATGTTAGAACCAATAACTCAGGTAGCCGGAGCTATAGTTATTTTTGATATGGACGGCTTATCTTTACAACAAACCTGGCAGTTTACACCTCCATTTGCTAAACGTATAGTTGATTTGATACAGGTCTGTAACTAAATATTAATTTTTATTTACTTTATAATAACTTTTTTTCTGTAGGAAGCTCTTCCAATCAGATTAAAAAATTTACACATCGTCAATGAGCCATTTATTTTCAATGTCGTTTTTGCACTATTTAAACCATTTTTGCAAGAGAAATTAAAGAATCGTATTATTTTCCATGGGACTGATAGGAAATCGCTTCATAAATATATAGCTCCTGAATGCTTATCACCAGCATATGGGGGTTCTGTGAAGATACCTCGCGTTACTGGAGAACAATGGTTTGAGATTTTATTACAAAGTGATACAGAGTATAAAGGTAATGAAATATTTTCTTTGTGTTGTGGTCAAAAAGTATCTTAAACCTGGCTCAACTTATTTTCATAAGTCGCTTGCCTTTTCTACTTGGTTGGGAAAGACAGAGACAGAATATGGAATGATGGCCACGGGTTTCACTCACAGAGATTTAACATGTAAAATCTTTTATTTAATTTCATACTCCTCTTTGACACGCTAAATTCAAGTTGTAGTGAATCAGGAAATTGCAAAAGTATGCTTTTGTATGCTAAAAATCTATATGACTGAAAGTAGTAGTCACCACCCTGTACATGGAGCTTTTTAATATATTAGGTATCTATTGGTGAATAATTAGTTATTAAATTTTGTTTGTTTCAGCAATCAATTCTTATGGATACAAGAAGGCTCCAAAAAAATAATAAATCGAGCTTTATTAGTTCAATATTTTCTATTAAATTAATTCTTATCAGTTTTGCAATTTTAGTTGAATGTTTTTTTGTTTCATTGTTATAAATTGTCGTGATGGGTTAGTATTATGAAATTTTAAAATGTAATTATTGAAATTTGTTAAATCATTTTTTAGCTGTGCATGAAGTGTTTACACTTAACAGCTCATATTCATAATAAATTATAGATTAGAAATAAATAGAAGTTATTGTTTACATTGAACTCTGTTTAATATTTTAAAATTTTGTAAATTTTTATTTCTACACTACATAGGGGTGTATTAAGCTCTGTTTGTTTGACTTGCACTAGTTGCTCGGAACCATTAGTAAACCAATGAGAATAAAGAATACAAAATAAAGTCTTCAGTCATTGGTTTACTGCCTGTTCCGAGCAAGTAGTGCAAGTCAAACGAACAGAGCTTTAGACTCAGTACGGAACACGTTATGTGAAAAATATTTAGAAGAATTCCTATTTTTTCTCTTGATAACGAATTTTTGAACTTGTATATCTCAACAAGAATAAGATGAAAGATACGACACTCTCTAAGGATGTTTATTTTTACTTTACTTCTTCAAAATCTAGAATATAAATAATCAGAATAAATCAAAGGTCTCTTTATCTCGAAAAACACAGTTATTAATAAAATTTGCATCAATTAAATACAAAAAATTAAATTACCTATAAAAACAGAGAATGGACCATGTAGTGACATCTTACATTAATAAACAAAATCTAATTTAATTAAAACTCAAAATTTATTTATAGTTCTTTTGATAACAAAATCATACTCTGGACGTTATCAATAAAATTTTAAATTTAATTTATAAAAATAAGACATAGAGTGACATCTATTATTAAATAAGGGAATGCAAGTTCCAATCTATTGCTATTTTAGAATAATTTAATTTTCTTATCGATGACCGAGGGAGAGCAGTTCTTATCATTTAATTTATATTTTATTTAAAAAAGTGAATGCAAGGGCCATCTATTACTGTTCTAAAGTATTCTAATCCAATTTAACCCGGAGAAATGTCAATTTTCCGCATTTATTGTGACAGATGAGGTCTTCTCTCTAAAGACCAATACCATGAGGCCATATTCCGCTAGAGATTTGAGAGAGACCAAGGACCAAAAACAATTTTAATTATTGGCTATTCCGAGAGAGAAGGACCATCGAAAACTGTGTCTAAATTACGGGACACTGTGGCATATTATTAATGTAATGAAGGAACAGAGAAGCAAAAAGTGCAACGAAAGAGCACGTCTGGTCCTCATCGTTCTCTTTGGATAGGTCAGTGGCCTTCTCTTCCGAGGCACGGTAACTATTATCACTTAAATTGTCGAAATAATTTACACTGTGACAGCTTTGCTTATACAATTGTAGAATTCTTGCCTGATCTAAACGACCTGCGCAGAAGGTTACATAAATCGTGAAAATCTTTGTGAAAACAATGGGTGCATTCACCGGACGTAACAGTTGTGGAGCAGCTACCAAATCGTTCGGTATCTTATCTCTGCTTTGGGAACGTGTGCGGAGCGGTCGCCATTTTATCGAGCGCATTTCATTTGCGTTTTTTCGAACTATCTCGACACCTGTTCACTTAACCTAGGCTTGGGTTTCCTAGGAAAGCGGTGCCGTCAAATAGCGGCCGTAATATAACGATCAATGACGTCACAAAAAGCGTTTCCATACATTTAAACAAACATGGTTTCCTAGATAGCGGTGCTATCTCACCACTTTTACGGCTTTTTTAGACTTTACAGCTACGTGACGTCAGCACCGTTATATTACGGCCGCTATTTGACGACACCGCTTTCCTAGGAAACCTAAGCTTCAACTTACTTCAAATTACCACGATAGTAGCCCTAGTGATGTAGCAGTTGATAGCTGCTCCACAACTGTTACGTCCGGTGAATGTACCTGTTTGGGGATTTTTTTCTACAGTTTTCTCACTTGCTCTTTTACGCATTTAAAGTCGTTTAGATTTGGCAATTACTCTACATATCGTTTATTTGTTCATTGTGTTTAAGTTAATTTATTTGTAAAGCGTAAGTATATTCATTATTTAAGTTGTTCATTATGGTTTCACACCCAATATTGAAAAATAAATTGAAGAAACGACAAATAAGATACGTAATCGTTTTGTGAATTTTCTTTATTTAATTTATTTTGCTTAACGGTTTCAAGTGTCTTATAAAAATTTTCATTAATATTAATTAAATAGTTAAGATGATTAACAAAACTATAAAGAGGGAGGTACAAAAAAGTAACGCAAACAAACCGGTAAGTGAAATAATTGAAGAAAATTCATGCTTCGCCTATACAATCTTCATTTCTTAAATTTATTTGAAGTGTGATTTGGAAAAAAATTTTGTGAGACTTGAAGAAAAATGAAAATTAATTCTTAGAAATATTATGCTCTTTCAACAGACGCTAGTTGAAGTTCTATGGCTTCCATTCTCGAAAACTCATGATTGTTCCGATCTCCTTCACCTAGAACCCTTTTTGCTAGTGCTTTCTTTATTCTCTTTTGCCAAGTGTTTTGTAGTTGTTCTTGTTATACTCAGAGAGTCAATTAGTAACTACCAGGTTCTATAGTACAGGATTTCACCTAAGGGTCGATTTTACAATCATGGCTTAAGCTGGCACCAGCTAAACCGGGTATAAAGTCGAATAACTCATTTACGTTACGATAGATTTACAGCACATACGAGTTTATACCAGGTTTAGCTGAGGCTATCTTAAACCATGATTGTAAAATCGACCCTTAGTTTATTTCTTTGATAGCAGCTCTGTTAATAATTACAGATACAGGAAAAGTTCATAGACAGAAGCAATGACAGAAGCCTTTTCCTACAATATTCTCTACATTCCAATAATATTATGAAATATACAGGGTGTTTTAAAAATTAACAAATTACAACCAAAATAATACACATCTTAAGAATTGAGTAATGACGTAATATTATTATAAAAAATAATTATTTTATAACAACCTATCTACAAAATGAAAATTACAAAAATACTTTTTACAATTACTATCTTTATGTAATTCGAACAAACTCGTTTTGATTGTTTATAAGTAAAAAAAATAATTAAATTAACTTATAAACTATAAACTGGTTCATCGATAGATCATTTTTAAACAGATCAAACCCACTTTCATTTAGCTGCGACTGATTCATCACCATCACCAGCTTTCTCTTTCGTATAACCAATTGTGTTATTTACTGTAAAAAAGAACATTTTATTATTTTTGTTAACCTTGACACATTTTATTACATAAAGGTATTATATAATTTGGTCTTTTGGAAACAAAGTTTCTTAAATTAAATCAACAGCATGCACCACATGAGATTTGCACACATAAGAAGAGCGGATGTGCATTTATGTTAAATAAAGGTTGGTTATCAGAGAAAGTTTTGTCCCAATGTGTGTAATTAGAATAACTATTAGCCAAATTATAATAATTTTGTTTCCAAAAAAGATTAATTATGTAAGTAAGGAAGTGAAAGGTTTTTATATGTTTTTTCAACTTTTTGCCTAATACTCACACTCAAATTCCTTATGGTATAGGCACAACATATCTGCTAATAAGTATCCAGGATATTCGGGTATGTCTAAAGTACCTTCATAATTTGCTGTGAGAGATTCTTTAGTTACTTTCGAATGGAGAGACTTCCTGTCATAACCATGGAAGAAAATCTAAAATAAACACTTTTTTTATTTCTAAAAAACACATAAGTTGCAATTACTTACACGTTTCTTAAGTTTCTCGCCTATAAATGGCTTAAATATAGCGTAAAGCATTTTAAAAATGTACGGTTGATTAACTACATGTATGCCTTTTAATCGAATCGCGGTGCACTCCTACAAGAAATTTTATAAAAATCGTTTTTTGTGGTTTCTATTTTTACCTGAACAAACGTAAGGGCTGTTTTTGCAAAACCTGTGCTAAATTGCCATATGTGATTTAAAGTTAATCCTTGCAAATCGATTAAAACGTGGACACCGGCAACTTGGGTCTTTGGTTCAATCATCGCTATTTCCAAAGCGAGCATTACAGCTCTGAATAAGTCATTGACTGTAACAGTTTTGGTGTTCCATTTTGCTACAACAAATTTAATTAAAAATCTTTTAAACATTATGTAACATATTTACATCCGATGGAAATTATCATAATTCGACTTCCACTTTCGCTTCGTTCTGGAATAAATTTAATAATTTCATCTTCGTAAACGTGCTTTACATGTATAGGCATCAAGTTTAGTGATAATTCAGGATGTTTTGCTTTGAATTTGTAATATCTCTTCATCTAAAATAATTAAAATTTGAATTTGTATGGCCATAGTTAAATAATTTTAGTACCAGGCGAAATGTACTATCTGGATAAAATTTACACGGTCGTAAAAATTTCATCAAAAAAGCTTCATCTTCTACAGGAATATGTAAACCGTCTTCATCTAAAAAAATTTGCAATTGGGAAAAAATTGTTTACAAATTATTAACTAACCTTCGATTAATTCCTTCAGTCTTGTTACGGCCTGTTCGACAATTTCTGGAGTTTCCCTCAGCTCTATTCTCGAACGATTTAAAAAAATCTCATCTAATTCTTCTAAATCTAATCTTAAAGTATATTCTCCAAGTTGAACGTACGGAACTCCATCAATGCCAGTTTCCACGCATAATACCATTGTTTAAGATTTTTTTACCACGTTTAATAATCTACAAAACGACGTTTTAACTTTTTGTATTAATTATTGTATTTATGCACTATGATTTATAAATTTTTGTACGTACATCTCGAGCAAATTTCACGCACTGATTCTAATGTTTAGGTGATTCGACGCCAACTAAAGTAAATATCTTTCTAGAGACTACTTTCGTGAACATCGAAAGTTACAATGCGTGAAACTTGCACAATTTCTTTACGACTTGTATTTTGAACTAACAGGTTTTTTATATAAAATTAAAGCAGTAATAGTACCTACAAATGTCATGGAACTACTGTTACAGCTGTGAGACACAAAGAAGTGAATACGTAATTTTTAACCACGTATTTTATACAAATTTTCATTTGCATTAATGCAGTGACAATTTATGTAAAGTAGTTGAATCACTTTCAATAAGGAGTTAATTGAGTACTTATAATAGTGTTTTATATTTGTGGTTAATGTCATACATCGTAGTGGAAGAGGAATTATTAAAGATATTTTCAAACAAAAATTAAAATTAATCAATTCCGCCCCCTAATCCATAATATTAAGTTTCTTTGTAATTTAGTAAAGTACTTGCCTGGGTATTTTTATAGTCACTTGAAAATTAAAACTCATGTCAAGCAATTATCAAATGGTATTATGGTTTATTGAATAACAGAACACTTCTCTTTCAAACTACTTACTACAACGCAATGAGTGAATTGTTCAATTATTAATGGTAATAGTGAGTCAGACGATCTTGAAATTGTATGTACAGGTTAATGTACATATTGGAACAAATATTTCCCCTCAGGTTCTTTAAATTTAACGTTAAAATAAAATTAACAATTATTATGATATAAAGAAGAATCGTTTAATAGAGGCTTTCACTAATTAAAGACCAATATTTGCCCCCTTTCGAAGATCCTCTATAAGGGAATTACTCTAACTTGAGATGTTTAGAAAAGTTTAAAAATTTTAATTAATTACATACTCACTACAACAGTAGAACCCGTACAAACCACACAAACAATGACAATGAAATTAATTTTTGTCAAAATTGAAAGGTGAGCTCTACAATATTTATTTACGAATAATTATGGCGTTCATATTAACTAAAAGCAAGTCTTGAACTGGTCAAGATACTAATTAGTTAAAAAAAAATTAAATGGAAAATTACAGCCAATATAATTATAACTATAATTCTTCTAAATCTTTATAGATACTTTCTAGTTAAAATATTCATAATTTACTTTCTATAGGTTAGAGATGATTGTTACCTAGCGTTTTTATTTTTATTTTAATATTTTGCTTTACCTATTCAGTTAAATTACCTTTAGAATTTAAATAGAAATAATAGGTTCGTTCCCACAAACGAATATAAGCCATTAAGCCTGCTAGGCAGTGGCGTAACTAAGGGTCTGGGGGCCCTCCCGCAAAATCCAGATAGAGGCCCCTACCCATTCCTGTTAATAATTATTTTGATTAACCCCAATTGGATTTTGTAACGAAGTTTCATACTAAACGATGTTTCTGGGGCCTTTTCTATCTTGGGACCTTCCAGCAAAGCGAGTCCTTTATTTACCCCAATGAATTTAGGGTTCATTTGTGACTATTTCTAAAACTTTTACAACCGACTTTTAGTTGCTTATTAATTGTCGAAACATCTGTGTAAGTTTACAATAGAAGAAGAGTATTTACCTATTTCTATTTTAAATGATCAAATACATAATTACAAAAACAGACATTTTTAAAGTACCTCTTTAATGTAGCCCTGCACCACAGCTCTTAGAAGCTAGCTTCTTTTTCTAACCCAATAGAAACCTTAAATTTCTAGCGTCAGACGCTTAAACAAGAGCCTAGTTTATCTTCTATTGGTTTAAAAAAAGAAAATAGATTCTAGAAGCTGTGATAAAAAGGCAACGCGGGCCTGCTGGCCCGTTATTTACGCCACTGGTACCGGGTGTGGAATGGTTTTCGACATAGGTAGAAGGAAACAGCATGTACAGTCAACTGCATATCTTTTGGCCACCCTTGCTATACGCCTAGCACGAATTGTGGGTTCAAGCATCAATAACATCTCCCTACTTTAACTGAGGACTAACTTAATTTTGCCAACAAGTAGTAAATCAACAAACTGTGTTGGTGTTATGATGGTTGCACCCACAATTCGTGCTAACGTATTGCCGGGGTGGCAAAGAGATATGCAGGTGATAGTACATACAATAGTATTATTGTTTTATTAGAAGTTAAGGTACTTTTATTCAAAATCAACGTAGCTCGATTTATACTTAATATAATAAGCCCTTCGCTCAAATTCGCCCTGTATTTAGGACACAGCCACCTAACCTAACTTATATCGTAGCATTATAAAATTAAAATACAGCCTCCTTGTTTTCGGGAACTTCTAGTTAGGCCAAGTTTTAAATACTGTTATAATCTCGTTTTCAACCCTTAAGGGTGGCATTCCTTCCATTAAAAATTAATAATGCGCAGACACATTCTTTTTCCCTGCGATTTTTAATACCAGTAATATCAGAATTGCCAAAATTCAAAAAAATATGTTAATGGCAAAGACTGAACTTAGATATTGGTGGTTTCGGAATAAGTTAAAATCGGTTAAAGCTCCAGAGAACAAGAATCGATCATAAAATTACCGATAGTTGGTATGCAGTTTTTTGAACTCGTTATTACGAAGATTAAAAACAAACCCATACAAGCTTGCCAAGCTTACCAAATCAGCGTAGAATTTCTGCATTGGGCTCTACAAATTATTAGTCCTGTGTCTTGTCTAAAACGCCTATAAAGCAAATTTTAATGGGTGAATTTAGCCGATAGCACAGCTCCATGATCGCTGGCCGAATGGCATACTTTTCCATCGAACTGACCAATTGCTCATTCTCTATCTCTGTCTATGAGTTCAAGGAACTGTTCTATCGGCTGGAATTCACTCACTACAAAATATAATGTCTGTTGTATTTTAGTGCTGCTTATTAATCTATTTTCAAAGGGAGAGGGTTATTTTATAAAAGAGTTATTTGTAACTTTAGACAAAAAAAATTCAAATGGGACGATCTTTTCTACAAATTCAGCGAAAAAAGTTATTATTTTCCAAACAGTGTAGCCTGATGGCGTCTTCGTTATTTTTTTCAGATTGCACTATATACATTTTTTAGTCTCATATGATAGAGAATTTTTTTCTCTTTTCAATAACGTAAAGCATTCGTAGGGTTAAATAAGAAAATTTTAAAGAAAAATTGAAAAAACTAATTCTACATTATTTTTTATCAAGCAAGCGGATTGTTCAAAAAAACAAATGATTTTCAATTTTTTAGCTAACTATGTAAGCTTCTTCAGTCAAATCTAATGTTTCATTGGGCTACGGCCTCTAGTTTGGCTACCATCAGCTTGTTACGAATAAATTAAAAGAAGAAAAACTTTTTTATATGGAGCTACATAAACGACTTAGTATTTTGAACAGTGCCTGCTAATGTAAATGGGTTATTAAATGTTGCCAACTTTGTGTAGATAACAACGGCTCTCACTTTGAACAATTTTTGTGAAAATCTATTAGGTTAAATGTTGATCGTCAATAGCTTTAGTTGCTGACGCCAATTAATAATAAATTTTTTTCTTTTAATTTATTTTTTTCTTTTAATTTATTCGTAACAAGCTTATCGTAGCCAATTCAGCGGCCGTGGCGCAATGGAACATTAGATTTTAGTGAAAAAGCTCACGCTTAAACTTAAGCTTACACAGTTAGCTAAACAATTGAAAAGCATACGTTTTTTTGAACAATCCGCTCGCTTGATGAAAAATAATGTACCTAGATTTAGCTTTTATAATTTTTCTTTAAAATGTTTTTATTTAACCCTACGGCTGCTTTACCTTATTGAAAAGAGAAAAAAATTCTCTATCATATGAGACTAAAAAATGTATATGATGGAATTTAAAAAAAAAATAACGAAGACGCAATCAGCCTTAGCAGTTTGGAAAATAATAACATTTTTTCGCTAACATTGTAGAAAATATCGTCCCATTTAATTTTATATAAGGTTTTATTTGTCTAAAGTTACAAATCAACCCTCTATAAGCTGAGGCCCTTTTTTGGAAACGGACGGTATTGTATCTTTCGAATCAAAATTAAAAGTATTTTGTATCTTGTATCTGTGATACACGGTGCCTTAACTGAATCTACATTTTCCCGAGGAGCCCTATGTTTAATTCTCTTTCACATTTTGTGAAAATAATTAATCATTTTTGGTAATTTAAGGACTTTACTTTGAATGAAAACAAAAATGTAACAATTGGGTAATATTTGGGGCGTCCCTGTGAGGACGTCTTTGGGACGCACGCTTTGGGAACCACCGTTCTAGGTGAAAGTATCATGTATCTTGTAGCAATGATACTGAGTTTGAATTATTATGTATCTTGTATCAATGATACAATTTAACTCGAATTTAATCAACTCGGATAAAATCAATAATATTTTGCATAATACAGCAACAGTCAAACAGTCAAAAAGTATGTTCCTATTCACGTTATGTCTGCGACAATAATAATCTGATAATACAAGACATCTTAAAGGAAGGAAGTTTGGGGCATAAAAACAAACTTTAATTAACAAAAACTTAAATATGTAATGTTGTTGTTTTTATATTTGAGTAAATATAGAAAAGGTTAAAATGATAATTATTATGCATTTATGTTAAATGTTGGCAGGTATGTAATATATTGCTATACGTAAATAGAAACCGGTAAACGAATCGTAAGATCCGCTTACTCTACCAAAATTACGTTTCTCATAAGGAACTTATGGCACGGTTATTGCAAAAAATGGATAATTTATTGCTTTTATATTGAAACCTGGAATTACACAAATGTCCATTTAGAGGTTACATACAATTCCCTTTATTTCCTTTTAGTTAGTTCAAAAATTAACAACTCGTTAGAAGTAACAAATTTTTGAACTGAAATAATAATACTCCTTACATGATACAAGTACCTCAATTACGATAAAATTAACGAGGAGAACAACAGAGCAAAGCATTAATACGTACCTACGTAATACCAACATATTAAAAATGCCAATTGGTGGTTACTGGCATCAAAATTGTACATTTGTAATTCAAAAAAAGGCTGTTAATCCAATCACCCCTTATTAATTTATAACAAATTCTAAGTTAGCTGCACCAAAACTGACGCACACCACAAATAACGTAAACAAGAACTTCAACAGCAAAAGCTCGTTGAATTTTTTTATGACTTTGTACGAATTTCATTCCAAAAATATAATTTTATGTTAACTTTGACTGAAACACTCGAAATTGTATTTTTTTATAAACATTAAAGAAGCACTTCGACTACACTTTAAAAATTATTTATCTGTCTTTTAGATTAAAATATTGTGTTACACAAGCACAAAATTAATTGAACTAGAACAATTTATAATACATTGTCTTATTGTCTGTATAAAAAAAGTATAAATAAATTTTTAAATTTTTACTAACCTGTTTACAAAAATCCTTCCAGCTTCCTGCACGGAACAAACAAATTTAAACTTGCTCCTTGATCTTGCAATATTTATAATAGAAATTTGAATCAGTGAATCATAAAACGCAGGTAGTTGTTACAAAAAAAACATTATTTATAAACAAAATTTCTAATATTTTTTTATTAAACCATTTTATAAAACTAGCGATGAACTAATATCACCAAAAAGTTGCACATTAATACTCAACTATTCATAAAGTTTCATTACTACTTTGCAATTCAATTTTCATTGTTTCAAATTTGACTATACAGGAAGACCTTCTATTTGTTAATTTTGTATTAAAAATCGATTTTGAGTAAATTTTCCATGAGCCAGCAACTTTAGTGGACGTTAACCTTACAAATATAATGAAGGAAATGAAATATTCACTTATTACCCAGAAAGGAATATTGAACACTGTTATCTATCAATAAAATCCTTCGTATTAGATACCTTCAAATATTAAAAGGAAATTAAAAAATGTTTCAGTTTTTATAATCTATATTTTTTGATAATTTCTAATCATTACCTACTGTCGTTGCTTTTCATCATGACCCATCAATTATTCACAATTCAATTTAAATAATTAAGAACTCGGTCAATAACGTTTACTTACAAAATCAATAGCATTTAAACTTACGTTCAATGTTTTCGTTGTCATTTCATTAATTATTAAATTTCTTTTCTAATTTTACTTCTGTGTTGACGGGAAAAAATGCTCAAGTCATAATTATAGGTATGGAATTATTACGTCTTCGTTTTGTCAATTTGACAAAAACAAACTTATGAATTATTGATTAAAGTGTACCTACTCATGAATAGTTTCAAAAGTATATCGAAGACATTTCCATAAATTATAAAAATTAGCGATCATGCTAGTGATCATTACTTGTCTTTGTCTTTATCCTGAACCATTCCCTCAAATCCTGATGTCAAGACGCAGAAACTCTGCATCTGCTCTGGTGCCTCATTACCTGCCGGACATTTTTATTTCTAACAGAACGACTTTATTAGTCACCCCGTTGCTCCAGCTAATTTTCAGACATCTGTACCTACGTCTACATTTCAAAACCTTCATTGAAAAATTACAGAGAGCCCATTCCATCTACGTGAAGAACTGGAAACACCAGATACTTCATAAGTTAGTACAGTGCCTTCAGAAATACCCTCAACCCACGTGACCAGTTGCTAGGCAACTACCAATTAGATTAGTGGTTGTCACGTGGGTTGAGTTTATTTCTGAAGGAACTGTACTTTCAAAAAAAGATTTTGACACGCTCAGTTCGGCAATTTCAGTGCAGTGCCCCAACTTTATCCACAATAGACCCTAAGTCTTAGTTCTTCTCTCAAATCAACTTTATCAACTCTCAACTGCAATATCAATATCTTTTATAATGATGTCTACTAATAACACTAATGTACAGTGGTATATTATACAACATGCTGGAGCGTGTGACGCAAAATATAAAATAATTAAGTCGCACGGAGTTACGATAAGGGTTAAAGAGACGGTCGAAGAAAAAGAAAAGCCGCTATAAAAATACAAAAACTAGACAGTTTTTTTACTGACTGCACCATCACATTAAGAATCAAGTGCTGTTTCTTTGTCGTCCTGGTACTGTTCAGCAAGTAAAAGCGCATTCAAACTACAAAAATCCACTCATTGATTAAAGTATTCCTTGCTTCATTGATAATGTAGCACTAGTTCTGTTCTAACAATCTCGAAGAAATACCTTCTGTTAATATCTATTTTTATTGGTTGATAGTTGCGCTTTCTGCTGATTACTACTGAATAACCATCAGCCACCTCCAAGTTTTAAATTTAAATACGTAAAAACGAAAAACTCGTAGGAGAAATGGACTCAAAAATTTGTGGGCTTTGGGCACATGTATTGCTTAGTACGTCACTGATGCGTACCACTATTTAGTTTTTATAGCATTCGGTTGTAGCCATGTTGTAGCCCATAGGTTCCAATTCCACTATTAGACAACACTGCTTATCTTAGAATTGCCATAAAAATAGTTTTAATAAACATTTAAAACTATACAGGGGGAATTCGTTTTATCTGCTGCTAATGCTGAGTAATAGCAACCATCCACAACACAGTAAATACCTCACAACTCGGCATCTTCCCTGAATGGGCCCTTTTATTGTGACAATATATGGCAGTAAATAACTCAGCATCTAAAGAGCTGACCTTCCATGAATTGACTTTAAATTCGGTTCTATACAAGATTCTTATTAACCTGCATTTTTTAATTTATAGGAGTTCAAAAGTCTGTAAGTTACCCACAAAACATCCTGTTTAATATTTTTAAACTCTCTGTAAAAACTTAATTTCCATATGTACCGACCTAGATTAGACCATCTTTCTGTTATGATTTTTTTCTTACGTTAAACAATACAGAAATGCGACGGTCGTTGAGAAAGCAAGTAACGTCTGCTGCGTCTACTCTTAATAAACGAAAAACCCATGGCTATCGCTATTTGGTAATTTTCCATGTTATATTCGTATGACCGAGACCGTGGTAAACACCTATAAGGAAATTAGTCGGAATTTTTTTATGAAAGGCGATTAACCTTCGACAGTGCAGCGCAATAACAAATAGCAGAAACAAAGTTTATTTTGCAACTAGGTTTACTTAAACCACTGGTATAATCAGTACTTAAACCAACCACTTGTGAGTGGCTTAATATTAATGGCGTGATAGAAAAAATAAGTTGATTGCACCTTATCACCAAATTATTGCTTTTCATTCTTCAGTCTTCACCAAAATTAATACAGATCGTGCTTTTAAAGATACAGGGTGTTGATTATTTTCGTAATTTCCTGCTTTGCAATTTATTTTAGGAAAAAAATCTTTGAATAAAAATTTTAAAGCATAAAATTCTGCATCTAAATCATTCAATAAAATTAATTTTGAATGGTTTTTAACGCCAGAAATTTAATTTAAAAGTTTACAAAATTACCAGAAATAATAAGTGCCTTGAAACACAATTAAAAATTGTCAAATGTTTAACGCTTTACTTGTCAAACTAATTTTTATTTTATATATTTAATACGCTGTAATCATTTTTATGATGACGAGCGGTGGGTAAGCTCAGATCGCTAAATTTGTATTTCACCCCACCAATGCAGTAGTAAACGTAATTACAGCTAAAATAATTTAACTTGAGGAGAGGTAGGGATAAGTTCGTGCAGATTTGGCCACGCCCCTTTAATAATTTAAATACGTTGACTACTGCGTTGTGAGGATAAATACCAATTTAGGTATCTGCGCATTCTCACCGCTTATCAGCATAATAAACTATGGCAATAAGGTATTAAAGAGGCGTAGCTAAATCTGCGCTAACTTATCCCTACCGCTCGTCATCATAAAAAATTAGTGCAGTAAATAATATTTTTTAAAAAATTAAGAGCTATTTATAGAGCAACTAAACAAACAATTAAATTTTGTACTGCCAATGCATAGTTGCTAATTCTCTAGTTGTTAGTTGTTAGTTGTTAGTTGTTAATTTTCTCTGTATAATCAAGCCTTTAATTTATAATTAATTAAAACAAAAGTTTATAACTCTTAAACAAAAGTTTTAGTTAATTTCTTGGCAATCGCTATTTTTGCTAATTTTCGAAATTTTCAAATTAAATTTCAGGCATTATAAAGCATCCAAAATTAATTTTGTTTATTGATTTAGATGCAAATTTTTATGCTTTAAAACTATTATTGAAAGATTTTTTTTCTAAAATTAATTGGGAAGCAGCAATATACCAAAGTATGATTTTACATGTTAAATCCATATAATGACCGAAAGGTCCGACCACCACCTGGTGTTTTAATTTTTTGTCTTATGGGGGCTTTTAAAAAATAACTTTTTAACGATTAGTTGAAAGTTAAAATCCAAAATCAATATACAGGGTGTATTAAAAATAGCGCCAAATATTTACATCACGCTATTCATCATCAAAAACTAAACAAAAAATTCCAGTTCTAATTTGGTCTTAATCCAATATGTTATAAAATATACGCATTTAAAAATTTTTAAATTTGGCAACAAACTACAATTGGAACAGCAGCAGCTTGACGAAAATCGTCAAAAATGACAACTGTCAGACTTCATTTACCTATCTAATTTTATTTTTTACAATCCACTGTTGCAACATTTTGCAAAATAATCCGTAGCAAAGACTTCACATTTTTAAAGTTTAAATTACAAGTAAACTAATTACCGAAACTGTAAAATTTATATTCGGTTATTTATTTTAGTTGTTGAACTATGTATCACCGATACCATTGAAATAGATTTCTATGCCATAGTAAAAATAAAATTCAAACTACGACCATTAATAACACCCTCACCAATGGGTTTTAATAAAACTGCTGCCAGAGTTTTTTGCTTGATTTTCGATGTAGAATTGCGCTATGTAAATATTTGGCGCTATTTTAAATACACCCTGTATAAACAAAAACATATAAAAAATGTTATAAAAATTCCATTCGATACAAACCCACAACCAACAGTTTGATTTCTGATTGACCATATATGCAACCAAACATACACCAATGAACATAAACCTGACTTTTATTGACTCTGAAAGTAAAAATCTTAAAAATACAAGAATAAACAATGTATAGAGAATAATAAATTTATTTTTAAAATTCAACAATACTAAAAAATAACAGTCGAATATTGCATATGCACGTGCAATAGAGTAACTTCATAATAATTATTATTACATAACTGTTAAACTTATTTCTTTGCAAATCCACAATCATTCATCTTTTTCATATGATCTAAATGATTTTCAATATTAGGGAACCAGTTGGCACCAGTATAATCGATTTCTGGCAAAACTCCACCGTAATTCTTTGGTAAATGAGATGGATCTAAATGTTTATGAAGGGAAGACATGTTGGATCCGTGGAAAAATAACTGTAATTTAAATTTACATTAATCAAATTGCACATTTTTTCTCTCATCGTTAACTTACTCTGTTCTTGAGTTTTTCTTTAATGAAAGGTTTGAAGATGGTCCAAACCATGTTGAAGATGAATGGTTGCTTGACAATATGTACCTCTTTTAATCTAAGGGGCATGGCGTCTTGGATGAAACTTAACAATCTCATACTAACAGCTGGAGTTAAAGCCATCACTTGTTTTGTAGAAAGACCATCGAAATCCATAATAACTACTCCTCCACGTACTTGGGATTCAGGTTCGAGCACGGCAGCTTCGTGAATTAAGTACAATATGCGGAAGACTTGATCAGCGGTTACGGTTTTTGGGTCCCAAATTTCTAATGGAGTAAAATTAGCATTTTTGGCAAATTGAATTAAAATGATTGCTTACTTCCACAATTTTGGATGAGTACACGACGTCCTTTGTGATCTCTACCTTTCATCACGTTAACAGCGTTGTATTTCATGAAAGCTTCTTTTTCATTTTCAGGCAATAAATCTCCAATGAGATCACTGTACTTTAGTTTGAATTCGGCAATTCTTTTCATCTGCAAAAATAAGGTAATTAGGTCCCTAATTACGTTTTTCTTTCAAATTAAATTATTTGTTGGGAAAATGTTTAATCAGCAAAAGTTGTCATAGTCTTAGTAACAATAAATTTATAAAACAGATTATGTTATCATAATTTTATAATTTAAAAAAATTAAAATTACGTACCAATTCATAAGCGCTCTTTGCGTAAAATTTGCAAGGTCTTAAAAATATGAGTAAAAAGTCATCGTCGGTGTTGAAAGACAAACTTGGGTCGTTTTTCAAAAAGTCCTTTAATTCTTCGAGACCTTTCTGCACATTTTCAGGAGTTTCGCGCAACTCTTTCTCAGCAACTGCTTTGGCTTCGGCACTAAGAGGGCCGGTTTCAAGTGAAAAAGACATTTTAAGTCAGCAAATTAAAAAAAAACAGTTTTCACTCAACTACGTGCTCTTACAACAAACTGTCGGGTAAAAGTGTAAATTTATGTTTAAGTTTTTTCTTATAAAATTAAACAGATTTGTTATCTAACATACTTTGATCGATACAAAGTTTTATTTTAAACTTGTATTATCTTCGATAAACCTACTCATTCAATTTTTAAATCATGGAGATTTCAATTTTTAACATAATTGTTAGGAGTAATTATTGAAGTGTGGAATATTTCAAGTGGCACTAGATCAATTGTTGCACAAATTTTTCGACTTTTGGATTGGAACTTTCTTCGATAGGTCAGAAGTAGAAAACGTAATTATATAGGTACTATGAAACATGCATTTTCTGAAACTTTTTGCACCATTCGCATAACGGCCATCTTTTGATGTTTTCTAATAACTGTGCTCTTGTGTTTTTCTAAATTTAAGTAAGTTTATCGATAAGTTCTTAGTTCAAGGTGACATTTGGAGCACTTATAAGGAATAAGCATAATCTTTTCAATATAAAACACATTTTGTTGTATTATTCACTTCTAATATCGTTGTTAACTGCACTCAAATGTTATAAAAATTTAGACTTCAAACTCCTAAATTGCAATTAAAACCTGAATTCGTGATTTATATAAATTAATATTTTTTTTAATATTCTTGAGTTTTTTTATACTTTTGCTAACAAATGCACATTTCTTTCATTTTAAAATTTCTTTCCTTTCCAAATTTTCTATTTTCTTGTTATGAAATGTTTCGAGATAAGGGATTCAATACAAGTGTTGTTAGATAACGTACTTGCTAGATTTCAACAAAATACATTCGTATCGACGATCTTAATTCGTGGTTATCTTACAGAAACAATGTATTTTTAGATATCATAATTACTCTTCTTATCAATATTAAGCTCAATAATTTTGAAAATATAATTAAAACATTTTATAATTTCCGAAAGTTGGCCGTCCTCTGTAAAATATGTTAAAGACTATGTTGACAAATTTTAGCAAGTCCCGCTTGTGATATGAGCTCACAGAACAGAGCTTCAGAAACACCGTATATCAATATCCATAAAATTTTGCTAAAGTAGGTCAAATTAAAAATGGGTTCAATAGGTTTTTGTAAGAGAACATACAGACACAGTCAAGATTTTTAGATTTTTTCTTAATTGTTTGTCTCAGGGGTACGTCAAAACGTCAAGAAATTATATTTAAAAAAATTGCGATCATATGTTCCTCGCAGCAAATCCTCCAACAACTTTATCTTTATCAGGGCTTTTTCTCTAGATAAAGGGAAATCGTTTGTTGGTTTAAAAAAAAATTTATAACAAATAAGTAACGTATTCTTGTTTAAAATCAATCAGATCATCATCAGTAGGTTTCGATACCATTAGCTAATAGATTAAATTATCGTTAAATTAATGTTAGGGTCAAAATTTCAAGAGGATGTCGATTCACTGTTAATATCTAAATCGGTAGGAGGTATAATCTAAAAAACTTTTTTTATTAAATTTTTATGATGTTGAATCATTACGCCTATGAATCACTGAACATAAAATATAAAATTGGTATCTACTAATTCCACTCATGTCAGACTCTTCTTTTCAAAAGTCATGCATACGAAAAATAGTTCAAAGTATAACAATTAGTTATATTTACATGACTAGACTAGAGGCTTGTTCGCACAAAAACTCCTAAAGTTAGGCTTAAATTTAAGCACCAACTTAAATATATCTGTGAGAACATGCTTACACGCGAAAACTTACTTTTTGGTGAGAGTTGGTTTTTGAATAATACAGAGGCCTCTCAGTTAGCTCTCCCGCTCTCCCAATTAAAAGGTGACAGTCTTGAAGCCGAAAGTCATTGAATAAAAAAATACACCCTACTCTAGCAGGAAAGAGCCTTTTAGCTAAATATGGATCGCAGTGGAAGAGTAAATATAGCGACTTCCGGTCGATTTCTCTAATAGTTGCTTATAATTCAACTTATAATGAAAGCCATGACAACCAATGATAATGTAAACGCGATGGAAGTCCAAAATGGTATTTTTTTCCGTCGCATTTTCTCCTATAGGCAATAGTTGTGAAGGCTCGTTCCGAATGTTTTATTTTCTAAACCTAAAACCTTAGAACATAATGATCCGAAAGTTAGCAACCGTTTGCCTATAAAAGAAAATGCGACGGAAACGACATTTTAGAAAATCATAAATGACTTATTCATTCCGTCGAGTTTACATTATCGTTGACTGTCATGGCCTTTCCTTATAAGTGAGAGTATAAGCAAGCATTTCTATTAGAGAATTTGAGCGGAAATCGCTATATTTAAACGTCCATTGTGATTCATATTATTAGCTTAATGGCTCTTTCCTGGTAGAATAGCTGCTATTTATTCAATGCCTAAAGCAGATGCCTGATGTTTCCAACCGGATTTTCTTATTTAGTAATATGTAGTTGGTTAATTGTAGTACGTAGTACGTAGAAGTACGTACTCAAATACATTATCCCCAAGAGATGGCTCTGAATAAAATCACCCAGATTTATTTCTGCCGAAGCCAGTTCCTTGTCATGGATCAGAGGGTTGTGCTCATCATCATTTGTATTAGCTCCTTTTTCTAGTATCTTTATTGATCTTTTACCATTACGGAGTAGAGATCTCTACACATTTTCCTGTAGGTGTGTCTAAGCCCTACAAACACCATTAAGAAGAATTTTAATGACTTCTTTGATTGTTAAAATGATTAAATGTTTGATTGAAATGATAATTGTTCAATATTACTCGCACAATTTAATCAAAGTCACACATGTTATCGGTGTAAAACCAATTAAAGTTTGAATTACTCTTTAAACATCCGCATAATTATTTCCAAATTTAATTTGATGTGAAATTTAATCGTAATTTCACAATGTCGTTACCAAAGGTTTTAACCTCCGAAAAAAGAGGAACGGTTGAAACTCCGCACAAAATATTTCCAAATAAAGCTATGGCTTGTGGATGGAACAACAAAAAAAGTTTAACTTGTTTTACTCTATTTTTTTCGTAAAAGAAAAAGTTTTTGTGTGAAGAACTGATATTGCGAATGTAAAAACTTCATGTGAACGCAACGTCATAAAAAAGTGTCTTATCTTCGTCAAAAATGAACCTACTTACCTGCAAAAAAATTATAAAATTAATTTCAAGAAAAAGGTGTGAGCTTCAAAATGGATTAATTTGTTTTATTAATAGATTACTCTTTGAGTGATTCGTATAAAAAAATTTACTTTAAAAAATTAAAACATATAAAATTCTGAAATAGATTAAGCTATGTGTTTGTTGAAAAAGTGTATACCAGCATCTTTTAGGGCCGTATTACATGAATTAAATTTGCTACTAAATTTAGTGTCTAAATCAACTCAAGGAGCAAAAGCACAGGAATCTAAACTTTAACGTCGTGCGTAGAAATTTCGACGCACGACCGTGCACGACGTTAAAGCTTAGATTCCCGTGCTTTTTCTACTTGAATTGATTTAGACTCTAAATTTAGCACTCAATTTAGTCCATATAATACGGCTCTTAGGTTGCCAAAATATACGATTCTCGTGTGTTAGACATGTCAGAATTTATTGTAGACAACAAAATGTAGCTCCAAGGCTGTAAAGAAAAACTTTTTTATTTTCCTCATCCTCATTCCTCATCTTTTGTTTCCATACAGCAGTATTTTTATCATCAACGGACAGATTAAGTATAAGTATGAAGCTTATAATTACTAATTAATAAAATTACTAATTATTAGCTTTAATACGATCAAAAAAATAGTAGTCTCTCTATACATATACCACAGAGTAACTCACGGATCTCTAATATAGTTGCTGTCTCCTCGTTCAGCTATTGACTCCATTTTCCAGGATTTTATTACTCTCTTGCACCTTGTTATACAATCAAAATACTATTTTTCCTAGCAACATACCTACTATTCTGATAATATTAATCTTTAAATTTCAATTGTGAATCTTAAAGATAAGAGGAAATGAGAATGAGAAGCAGAAATCCGAATGTTTCTGATGTAATCAACTTAATTAAATATTTTTAAATAATAGAAAACTGCAACCAATTACACGATACCACATAATATATTTTGATTTTGGTGGGACCTTATACTAAATTTATAGGTAACTTATCATTTTGACCTTGTAGAAATCTAATTTGATACACTCATCTCTATAAATAGAGGTATCTAAAATATTCAAGTTAACTCGTTGAAATTTAGACTTTTGATCAAATCTATAAACAGCGAATTTTTTGAAAGCTGGTAGTTTAAGATCTTTTGGCATGGTGCTTCAATTTTCGAAAAGATAACTATTGCTGTTTATTTCATCTAAGGATGTGCTTATAGCATTTTCTGGCACTGCGGCTCGTTTGCACCATTTCCTCTTAAATCTAAGCTTTAATATTTACGTGTACGTTATATCCATATCAATAACAAATATCAACGGATTATTGGTAGTTAAGGAAAAGTGGTGGAAACGGACCTTCTTAATATTGTCGATGATATTGTAACGGCTACCGATGAAGATATGGTCACTACCCTTGTGCTTTTAGATTACTCAAAGGCGTTTGATAGAATTAATCATAAGCTTATGACAGCAATTCTCCATAATATTGGATTTAAACCTGATGCCTTGAAATTGATGATGAGCTACTTGTTCGACAGAATGCAAATTGTTAAATACAACCACTCATACTCCAGTCCTTTAAAATGCATTAGTGGAGTTCCCCAAGGATCAATCTTGGGTCCGCTGTTGTATATTATTTACACGTCATCTTTCCACGAGTGCCTGAATTACACGAAAAGTCATTTTTACGCTGACGATACTCAAATTTACTTATCGAGTCATAAAAATCAAATATTGCATTCTAATTTCCTTATTAATTCCAATCTTAATTCTTTATATGAACTGTCGCAGAGGTATTGTTTGTCTTTAAATCCTTCAAAGTCACGCGTCATGCTTTTTGGTCGAAAGAATGCCCGAAAAAAATGCATATCACACCTTAGCATTATGATAAATAACGAGCCCGTTTTGTATACAGATCTAACAAAAAATCTTGGGCTATATATGGACTCCGACCTTAGATTTGATGCGCATGTTGCATCATCAGGAACTCTTACGCTAGTTTGAGACTCTTATACTGCAATCGTGCTATGTTGGGTGTTAAAACTAGGGTAATTTTGCGCGAAGCCTTAGTGTTGTCGCATATGCGTTTTTGCGATGTAGTGTACGGGCCTTGCTTGACTCAATACAATAGAGTTCGACTGCAGCGGATCCAGAATGCGTGTGTTCGGTTCATTTGTGGCCTGCGAGGACGGGTCCATATAGCGCCACATTTGGGTGCTCTTGGGTGGCTGAATACAACGCAGCGACGAGTATTGAGTTACTCAAATTTATGCTTTAAAGTTACAAATCAAAAGACTCCCTTGTATTTGCATGCTAAGGTCAAGTATCGCAATGAGATTCATAATTTAAATACGCGTTCAAAAATGCTCGCTACTATTCCTGCCCACAAGACGGCCCAGTTTCAGGGATCTTTTTCATATGTTGCTCCAAAAATTGTTAATTTTTTGATGAGTAATTCACTAAGCTGTACAGCAAATGTTAAAATATATTTAAAGACTAGCTTTAGTTCATTGCCTAAAATTTAATTTAATTTTGAAATTGTACTGTGAGTGTTGCGACTCTGGAATTGTTTTTCGGTTATTTTTGTATTATTAATAGGGGTTATGAGCACAGTTTAAGTTTAAGTATGAATTATACATAGGCAGCAGGGAAGACCAATTCTGCAAGCAATTTAATGCTGCAGAATTGATTGCTGACCTTTTCTGTAACATACTATTTTATAACATGTAATAACTAATTGTTTTTCTTTGTTACTGCAGAATAAACTCATTTATTATTATTATTATTATTATTACTTAGTAATTGAATAAGTACCTATAATACCGGGTGTTGAATGACCTACCGATACCATAGGGCAATAGCACGTATAATCACTTTTTTATAAATTCATGCTTTCCTAATTGTTTTAGAGCAAACATGAAAGAGACAAAAATTAGAAATGATAAAAGTACTACATTTTATCATACTTTTACTTAAAGAGCAAAAAAGACTTTAGAAGTTATTAAAATTTTCATTAATCAGGATAGCAATTTGAATAACAAGCAATAATCTATTTGTGTATCGTAGCAACATTTAAATCGCTACCCTGATTAACGAAAATTTTAACCACTTCTAAAGTCTTTTTTGCTCTTCAAGTAAAAGTATGATAAAATGTAATACCTCTATCATTTCTAATTTTTAATTCTCCATCACTTTTGGCTTTTTAATGTTTGCTCTAAAACAATTAGGGAAGCAGGAATTTATAAAAACGTAATTTTACGTGCTATTGCCCTATGTATCGGTTGGTCATTCAACACCCGGTCTTTATGTGGCTGTAAAAATATTACAGATGTATTATACGTAAAACTTTTCCATTTCTTAAAATTAAAAACAAGGACGAACTGAATACAATTCAGCTTAGGGCCATTTGCACCAGTTCCAGTTAAATTTAAGTTGTAGTTAAAGTAGTCGTTGCTTAGGATACGCCCATTAAGGGTATGGTATCCCAGTTAAAAAGGTGTTCAAATTATGCTTATAAATCTTTCAAAAATTAATATTTTTATATTGCATTTTGATATTAGCTCAAAAACAATATGAAGATGGATTTAATAAAAAAAAAGTTTGATTAAATGATTATTAAAGAGAATCAAATCTCAGTGAGTTTACCTAAAACGGTTGAATATAAATGAATGAATTTTCGTATGTGGTATATGTGTTCATATATCTCAGACTTAAAGTAAAAATAATTTGAATATCTTCTATAATTAAGGAATTATTAACAATTATTTGATTGAATTTGTAAAAAAAAGCGTTTAAAAGCGATTTCTAATAAAACGGATGAATATTCGGAATTAATTTTTATATTAGGTCTGAGATAATCACTCAGAGAATTATAATACCACAAGAGAATACCAAACAAACCTACGGTTTGGCTGAAAGTCACTGAGATAGCTTTTAATTTTTGTAATAATTTTGCTGTATCAAGCAACCTGTCAATTTTGTAGTATTTCTATTACCACAGCCACCCGCTGTGTAGGACAATTAGACGAATATTCAAAGAGGTCTTCCAGGTATAGAAAGTAGAAAATACAATTTAAAATTTTTCCAAGATTTCAAACACTTAGGTAAATTTAGAAATTTCAAACGAATTTGTGTTTGACAATCTTTTACATTATCGCAGTTTTTAACATGAAATTGCTTCGGGGCATTAATATTCCTGTTAAAAGGTGTTCAAATAATAAGATGCTTATAAATATTTTTCTAGTTTTCCCATATTAACTCAAAAAAAATACTTAGATGGACTTTGTAAAAAAAATTATTTGACTGAATTATAAATACTAACGTGAATCAAATCTCAACGAGCTTATCTAAAACGGTTGAGCATAAATGAATGAATTTCATGGTATGTGCTATACTATATATTATACTATATACTATGTGTTCATATATCTCGGATTTAAAGTAAAAATAATTTGAATATCTTCTTTAATTAAGAAGTTATTCACAATTATTTAATTGAATTCGCGAAAGAAATAACATTTTAAATGCAATTTTAGTTTAAAATAATTCTTAGAACCGATTAAGTAAGTATACTCGTATGCCATTAGTACAATAACACTTCTAACAAAAAGCTTAAATTAAAACTAATCCCCTGGTACCGTTACGGCCTCCTGTATATAAGACAGGGAATGATCGTTATTACCCATTCTTAGTTTGATTTTTGTGTATAAGTATTCGGTTTTTGCGATAATTTTCAAAAATTACAAAATGCCACGTTATTCCGGAGTTTCTAAAAAACGAAACAAACAAGCAAGAGCCACAAAAATGTACCATGCAAGACGCCAAGTGTTAAATTTAATTAATAATTCTAATACTTCCGTGGAAGAAGATGCTCACCTCAAATATTTTAAAAAGTAAGTAAAAACTTGTTAAATCTAATAGATAACTGTTGGTAAACAGATAAAAAATCGGGAAGTAGCACGTTGTGGCTTGTTCGTATATAATCTATATAAATTTTTAGGAGCTAGCCCAGATGGAATTGTGGACGATGAAACCATAGTTGAGGTGAAATGTTTATTCAGCATACGCAAAAGCAAAATTAAAGAAGCCGCGGAACGAACAAACAATCTATGTGTCAAAGTAATAAATAACGAATTATTTTTAAAGGAAAACGATAAATACATGTACCAAATCCAAGGGCAACTTTTAATTACAAACCGTCAAAAATGCGATCTAATTTTGTATACCGATGTAGATTTGGAAGTTGTTTCAATCGCCATCGATCGAGATTTCTGCGATAAAATGTTAAAACAATTAAAACAATTTTGGTTTGAATACGGACTACCGGAACTTGCAGATCCTAAAATTCCACTGAACAAGAAAGTTCAAAAACTGTGTACTTGACCAATGTAATTTTTTTTGTAGGTAACATTATTATCTATGTATTTTTTATTAAGTAATTTTTTTATAAATATTTTCATTAAAGATAATAAGTACTCTAAATTTATTTATTTTATTTGGCTTTCTTAAATAAAATTATACACATCTTAAAGAATTTCTTTACGACCCCCAGAAATGCAACCCTTTTTAGGATTAACTCCACGGGTGTTCCATGAAACTTTAAACCTTTATGATTTATTGCTTTACGTACGTAAAGTTGCTTGATTTTAGGCGTTTCCAAAAATTCCGAAAATGCAATGCTCATAGCGGCCGATATTAGAACTGCGCTATACCCACATGATCTTAACAAATCTACTGGAGAATAAATTTATGTTGTAGTTAGTAGTTAAGGGGAACCGGTGCAAACGGGCCTTAAACTCGTAAAAAAACTGTTCCACGAATACGTATTATACCTACTCGTATTATTATTTTTATATTGAATTATTTATTGACTTTACATAACACGTATATCTATCTATAACAGTAAATACTAATGGATTAGTACTTTGGACTTCAATCGTTCTTTAGTAAGTATAGTCATTACTAATTTGTGTGTGATTCATGCTTATTTAGTTTTGTTATATTCTCTAAATAGTTAAAATTAATTAATTACTTCATTACTCGCGATTTTATGTTCTTACCATAAAAACAATCCTCAATAAGTGCACATATTTCGACGTAACTACTGACTTTTTTTAATCCACTCATTTGGTATTTAATTTGAGACGGTTCTGCTGCAAAAAATTTATTTCTTTATTACAAAATTATAGTCATGTGACTTCTCTTAGTTAAACTGTCTTCTCAAACAAACATCATTATAAATAACAAGTAATACTATTTAAACGCTTTTTCTTCTGCTTCTTCTGCATGTCTCTTAATTTTTGAACTTATCGCGTGTCCTTTCTTCACTAATTCTGCTTCTCGATCTCTTGAATGTGCCTTTCTATACCTACCATTTGCACCCGTATTCTGTTATTCAGCCGTGTGCTGTAAGCAACTGGTTATAAATAGTGTCAACGTTGAGTCGTTTAACAAAGCTGCATATATGTCGCTTGCATTGTGTTGAAGAAAGATAAAAGACTCAACGTTAACGTTATATTATAACCGGTCGCATACAGCACAGTACTGTTATTAGCTTGCTATTAGCTCGCTGCTATAGAAAGTTAGATGTTTAGTGCTTTCTCCCCCGGTAAGGAAGTACTAGCACGTAGGTTCGCATCGAGCTATTCCCTGCCGGGCCTGAATCGGCCGGAACATCGTCGAAAATCTGGTCGCTTGCGACCTCAGACACACGGTGTCCAGTAGTCCTCGTCTGATGAGCACTAAATAATACCGGGCCAGGATGCGCTTCCGAGCTGTGTTGGGTTGTAATCGGGTGTGGTGAGTTTTTGAAAACCGGCGGTATTTAGTGTGAGCAATCGTGGTGGGGATGACCGAGCCGCCACCGGCGCTGCCGAGATTACATCAAACATTTATTGTTTTCGAGAAAGTCAAATTTTTGCAAACCTTGGGCAAAAAACTTTAATCATCAGAAGAGACTACAGCAGTCAACAGATTTATACAAACGTACAGAAGAAAGAAAACCGTGATTTTAGCTTTCGGCCTCCCTTGAAAATTTTTGATTTTGCCCTGATAACACAGTCTGGCTACGGTTCTGTCTTAGTGTCTCTGTTCCCATCTATAACGTGTCTTATTTTCTACACTCTAGCCTTCAGATATTTTTCTTCGTAATTCCTCATGCCTCCACTAGCTTCAAACAGAGTTGGTAGCGACCATCGTCTTATTAAATACAAGGGGTGTCCGTGTTACTCACTTGTGACTGGACGACTGGACGTGTTGGGCAGAACCGGAATGGCCTGGTTGACTAACCGGCGATAAGGACCAACTGAAAATAATTGGACAAATTTATAAATATTGAGAATTGAATTATTGTCAATTTATAAGTGGAAAATCGTTAAACATTTGGCGTCAACATAAATATTTCGTAGCCAGTAAGGCCAACCACTAGCTAATCCGGCCCTGGTATTGGGTAAATGCACAAAAAAAGTGTCTGACACTGTCAAAAGCTTTTGACAAGTCGCAACAGGTTAGTCTAGCAATTTCGTACTTTTCAAATGCTTCAGCAATGTCTTCTACTATATCCTATATCTACCAACGCTGTCACGATAGACAAGTTAGCTCTGATGAAGCCATGTTGGCGGTCGTCTAAGATGGAATGCTTGATAAGAAAAATAAGCAATCTTCTTTTGAGGATCTCTTCTAAGATTTTTGAGCATACTGGTAAAATGGATATGGGACGATAATTGGAGCAGCGGCCAGTGTCTCTCTTTTTATGAATGGGTATTATTCTGGCAACTTTCAATTGTTTTGGAAAAATTCCCTGTTCCAAGCACTGATTGAACACTTCACATAGAAACCCGCACACCGTTAAACATTTGGCGACAACATAAATATTTCGTACCCAGTAGGGCCAACCACTAGCTAATCCGGCCCTGGTATTGGGTAAATGCACAAAAAAAAGATAGTTTGTTGTTTTCGATTAATTCAAAAACGTTGGTATAGGAACTGATAGACCATTCTCTTTCGTATTTCGAAAATACACTGTATTCGGATGCAAACAGCTATCGCTACGCACCTTGCGGATTACTCTGTAACCAAACAAGACGGGGAAAAATTTGCTAAAAAGTGTTTGTTTGAAACTAGGTGTTCATGATAGTTTTGGCAGCTCAATATACCCACGATAAAATATCAAATTACTTCAGTAAAAGAACACGACATTTTGCTCTATAGGGGAAATAATTAGGGGAAAGCTGAATTTTTCAACAATGAATTCTTAGGCCATATACAGGGTGATTCATGAGGAAGTGCATATATTTTGGGAGATTTTATTATGGAATACTCTGAGTCAAAAATGTCATATGAGCATGTGTCCGATTGTTAATAGATACAGAGATACGGTCATTTTAAGGTGTATTAAAGTATAAAACAAATGACTTATTGTTGATTTTTAATACTAACCATTAAAATAAACAAATTTACAGTAATAGTTCAAGAATCCCACAGCCAACCTCAATGCACTTTGTAATACTACTGTTACTTTTCTAATATTATCTTGACGTTCCTTTATGAGCGCAGCACAATTCACAATTCGAGTGAGCAATAATTCGTCTCTGGTGTTTACCTTTTCTTGAACCATCTTGTAAATTTGTTTAATTTTAATTGTTAGTAATGAAAATCAACAATAAGTTATTTGTTTTATACTTTAATACACCTTAAAATGACCGTATCTCTGTATCTATTGACAATAGGACACATGTTCATATGACATTTTTTACTCAGAATAATCCATACTACAACCTCCCAAAATATTTGCACTTCCTCATGAATCACCCTGTATACTTGAAAACTGCCGAGTCGCTTCCGTGCCCTCGAATTCGAATAACCCGTATAATATGAGACTTTATTTTGTAAATTAAACGTTATTTTAAAAAAATTCTAATTAAATAACCTATGAATATCCCCATCTCGAGACGACATTTTTACCAATATCAGAGCCATCTACATTTGCCGCCGCACGCGAATAGATAAAGATAAATGTGCAATTTTCATAATGCAACAGCTAACTAATCGCTCATACACTCGCTCTCCTGTCTAATTTATGGCGAGGATACGGGGAGCGATCCGAAAAGTAGATCTAGATATGCCATTCAATGATTCAATTAATTAGCCTATAATTTGTAAGCGCCAGCGACTCTTGCTTGTTCTACTGAAAACTGAAACATCATTAATTTATCCTCGCAGTTAAATTTCCGCCAAACGATATGCAATATCGTATACACTATAAAAAATATATTGCATAAGTTATCAATTATTTTACACTTGAACATCGAAATTTAAAATTTTTACCTATGTCTAGGATTATTGGACGAATCCTGCTAGCGGGGAACCAAGCGATTGCCCGTTGGGCTGCTGGTATTTTAGTAAAAAACCCATACAATACAATACTTTTAGACCCCCTCCCTCTAAAGTAGGTTGTATATTACGATAGAAGCTCGAGTCAGTTTACTTCCAGGATCTTCCTCCTGATTAGGGTCACTAATATTCCATAAAGTTTTACCAGAAGCTTTAGAAAATGGTAAAGGGTATAATAATAATTATGTATTAAAGTTGTTAATAGCGTTCTGATCTAAACCAACTCTTCTAATCTAACCTTACCTTTAGATTTTTCATAAAGAAATATTTTGTAATCGATTTATATTTTTGACGATGTACTACTTGCACCAGTGAAGTGGAATATCTGCAGAAAGATGAAGGATATACCCTAGTCTAATTATATTTGCTTTTACAAAATACTCCAAATTATTAATGCTCAAACTGTTTAAAAATCTTTCTAACATCATAGTAATAATTGGTAATAATATTTTAAGGCTTGTTGTTTCTGTTTTATAAGCGAGATTCAAGATAATCTCTAATTTCTTCCAAGAGAAGTTTAGGAAAGAGCTAGATATTAATTTTTAAAAATTAATAAAGTTTTACGTTAAGCAATTGTGAGACATAGTCATATTGATATTTGATTTGTGGCCTAAATTGAATAGTAAACATTACCAACAGTGGCGTAACAAGCACTCCAGGGGCCCGTGTGCAAAGTTAATGTTGGGGGCTTCTATTTATTAATACATACTTTTTGGAAAGCAGTAAATTCTGAAATTATGGTCAGGAAGCTGCTCATTAGAAATAAATGGTGTTCCGATACATTTTGATTCTGTGCGATCTTTAAAGACAGTGGCTCTAAGGATATTTGCCTTGGGCTAAAAGTTGATCGGTGCCTCTGAAAGTACGCATGGGGAAGTTTCAGACCCCCAAAGCGCCGCAGGCGAAAATTTTTGTCATCTGAAGGTCAACGCGTTTTAACTTTGTAAATTTCTGGCACCTCTTAGATTTTGGCGCCTTGAGCTTTAGTCAGTTTATCCCATAGGGTAAAACGGCAGCCAAAATTAATAAAAAAATACTAAGTTTGGGAGAAGGTGACAACGGTCGGGGGCCCCTCTTGGACGGGGGCCCGTGTGCCGTGCACCCACCGCACCCCGGTAGTTACGCCCCTGATTACCAATTTTCAAATTTTAATATTACCTATTAATTTGTTTAATAATTTTGGGTACACAAAGAATAAAAAACTTAAAAATAAAACTGTTTAATAGGTGTTAAATACTTGTAGCTATCAAGCAAGTCAATAATATTAGCAATTTCGTTAAGAAATTGACGTCTTTAGAACTTACTTATACTTATAATAAAATATTCGAAAATTCAATTTTTTTTAAGTAATTAAAATCAGTCTCTTTAATGTTTAACTGGTTTAACCAATCCGCACGAATTCAATTTTTTAATATGGTCCAAATGGTTTTCAATCGCAGGATACCAATTTGCACCAGTATAATCAATTTCTGGTAATTCGCCTCCATAATCTTTAGGCAAATGAGATGGACTTAAATGTTCGTGTAACGAAGCCATTTTGCTGCCATGGAAGAACAACTAAAATTATTTAAATTACATCGCAATTCGAAAAATTAAACAATAAAAATCTTACACGTCCTTTCAGTTTTTGTTTAACAAGAGGTTTAAAAATAGCCCAAACCATGTTAAAAATAAACGGTTGTTTAACAATATGAACTTCTTTAAGCCTAAGAGGCATCGCTTCTTGAATAAATCCCAACAATCTCATACTAAAAGCTGGATTAAAGGCCATAACTTGTTTCCTTCCGAGACCATCAAAATCCATTAAAACTACAGTTCCTCGAACTTGTGATTCTGGTTCTAATACTGCAGCTTCGTGAATTAAATAAAATATTCGAAATAGTTCATCTGAGGGTACTTTCGAAGGGTCCCACGTACCTGCAAAAATATTGATTTGAATAGATATGCATTGACGAGGTTGTTAAAATTATAAAAAAGTGTAAAGTTGATTAAGGTTGTCGAACAATGCATTTTTTGCTACCTTAATGGGTCATAATTTTTATTGTGTTGTCAACTATTAGCATACATATCCATAAGTTATTATTTAAATGTTTAAAACGTCATATTGAATTGTGCAATAAATGCGTGTGTATAATAAAAATCTATTGTTTATCAAATTCTAATATCTTACCTCCAACATTGACCACTAAAACTCTCCGTCCTTTGTGATCTCGATTTTTGAGCACATTAACTACATTATGGTTAATAAATGTTTCCTTTACGTGTTCAGGTAGCAAATTATTCAACAAGTGCTTGTACTTTTCTTTAAAATCCACAATTCTTCTTATCTGCAACAAATTGAATGTTGATATCTGTCTCAAACATTTTTCAAGGTACATCTTAAACTATGGGGTCATAATGTTACTCTGTACATTTTGCAGACCCAGCAAAAGAGGCAAAACAAATAATTACTACACAACTTTCATGGGGTGAGACATCATATAGCGGATGAACGACTATCAAACGAAGTATTGAAATGGGAATACTCTGCCTCCTAGCCTCCTGGTTTTCTAGTTTTTTTGGTCTCCTAGCTTCTTGGTTTACCTAGTTCTTAGTTCCTTAACCCCTAGCCTCCTGGTTTCCCTGGCTCATTTAGAACTCTAACCTAACTAAATTTTCCTGTTTCCCTGTTGAAAAAAAGAGCAGGTGGTTTACGGAAAGCTAAAACGAAGGTACAGATAAACGACTAGAAGAAGCTGGTCTGAAGGTATAAAAAAAAGAAGAAATTAGAGGTCGGGCGGTGGAAAACATTATGAACCCCACGTAGTGGCACACGTAGGTTACCTATAAGAGCTGAAAATAAGAAACTATTTCAGACTTTTTCAGAATCTCGTTCTTGAGATGAAGATACGTAAAAACTGTTTAGACCACGTGCCTTTTTCATACCAAAATAAATAGTTTTGAGAAATTCGAAATATTTTAATCATTTTCACGTCTTGGATAATTTGACCAAGGGCGAAAACACACATATTTCTTATATACTTCAAGAACCCCTATATAATTGTGGGTCCTTATTACATTACGATTTATTTCGAATTTGCTTCCAGAATTTTCTATAGTTTAAAAGAATTTTGAAACCCAGAAATACTTACCAGTTCGAATGCACTTTTTGCGTAATATTTGCAAGGTCTTAGAAATATAATCAAAAAATCTTCGTCATCTGCAAATTTTAATGTTTTGTCATTCTTGATTAACTCCCTCAATTCTTGAATTCCCTGTTTAACCATTTCTGGCGTTTCTCTCAATTCCTTTTCAGCCATAGCTTTCAATTCGTCACTTAATGGACCTATCTCAAGAATAAAAGGAGCTGCCATCTAAAAAAACAATTGAAATTTTCTCTTACAATTAAATAAATAATCGGATTTTTTTAAACTATGAACTTACCACTTTTTGTGTTTTGACGAGTAACTTAGAACAACTCACTGATGTTGAGGGACTAAATTTGAATGAATAGTAATTGTATTTTAAAAACTGACCTTATAGATTTTCATATCTTTGTATAACACTTTGTTCATTACAAAGTTCAGATTTAAGATCTAAGGTTTTTGTTACTATCAACATGTATTGTCAGTGGCGTTACTTTTATTATGTGCCTATCTGCCTACTGTCGCATAAAATTATAAACTTAATGCCATTATCATTAATTATCTTAAATTACCATGCTCAAGTAATATCGATGTAAACGCATGTTTTTTGTAATTTTATTTTATTCAAATCGTTTAATAAATTTGTTGTTTTTTTATTGTTGAAAAGTACCTAAATGATTTATTATTTAATAATGCCAAGCAATTATTCAGCAAATAATTTATTGTTAAAAAAACAAACGGTCGAACATCAACTTAATTATTATTTAATTTGTTCTACCTAAGCGAAATAAAAATAATTAAAAAGGTAATAAATAACAATTAAATAAAATTTAATGGTACATCACTGCGTTCATTGTTATTGTTAAAATATTTAGAAAAAATTTGTGCTATCAATGAAAAATGATTAATAAGTTGACTAAGTGACTGCACGTACATTATTATCTATACTTTTCCTATATTACTATTTATACAAATCGTTCTGAGTTTGAGAATTAGTTCCTTTATTTAATTTTTCAATTATTTTAATCTCATTGAAATCGATCAATTTATTTATTTTTTATACTCTTTAATAATCATGATTTAATTAAACTTCTAAAACATTATGGTAATTGCTATTTATTGCCTTGTAAGGTATGATGGTGACATGAAATAACATGAATGACATGAAACGAGAGCTTGAGTTTTTCAGCATAGAACAGGAGCTCACTCTCTTAGAGCATTATGTCACATGCCCATCTAAAACTTCTAGTACCCAGGGTAGTTGGGTAGTCCACCTAAATTAACTGAACGAATTTTTCATTCTTGAAGATTACACCTCCTCCATGCACAGTCAACATCTTTTGAAACTGTAGAATTAAATTACAACTTGTCAACAAAACTGAACTTCCATTCAGTAGTCACTGAGTAGAATTGGCGTGGAATGCAGCTTTTTCTGCTTATTTATCGTATTGTTGAAATCTATTTTAACGGACACCTCCAATAAACGGACACTTTAATAAACGGACACGGGCAGTAAATTTGTGTTCCTTTTAGAACAAAATCTCTCTTATATGGACACTGTGGCACTTTAGGTAAAGTCAAATACGTTGATACAGCAAACTGACTTACTACTTTTATTATAAATAAATAAATAAATACAGATAGTAAAAATGCTGACAGTATATTCCACATATCAAAATTTACATGGATGAGCATTTATTATTTTCAAATGAGCTTGCACAAAAAAAAATTTTCTATTGTATTCGCACATATTTTATTTTCATATTTTTCTTGGCTCAGTTTTAATTCAACCGTATATTGTAACTGTCATAAATAACCTATATATTGGAATAAAAAAAAAGTTTTTCACTAAAAATACTTTCTCTATTTAGCGGACAGGACACCTCTAATAGGCGAGCAATTACTAAGTGACTAGTGCCTAGTGCTCAGTGTCGGACTGGCCTGCCCGGCGACTGCAGGGGGCCCGAGGCTGAATGGTACCCGAAACCGCCAGCCATGATGATAATTAATTAAACCAACACTTTAAAATGTCTGTATTTTTGTAATTATTGAGAATTTAAAAAATTGCTTCAAAGTTTTTCTCGTTTATAACGTTGGGACAAAAACAATGGCGTAACTAAGAGTTTAGGGGCCCTCTCACTCGCACAATCCAGAGTGGGGTCTCTACGGGCCAGTCATTTACGCCACTCGACAAAAACCATAAAATGTCAGTAAAAAGGTAGCTCTATCAGTGATCACTGCACACTGCACTGCACAGATATTGAATATAAATTTATTTAGAAAAAATTCAGACACGTCGATTTATAGTATTTAATAGGGCTGGGCAAAGTATCGATACTTATTCGAAGTATCGATACCTTAGGTGGTATCGAATACCGATACCGAGGGTCGAAAGTATCGAAGTATCGAAAGTATCGAGGTATCGAAAGTATCGAGGTATCGAAGGTATCGAGGTATCGAAAGTATCGAGGTATCGAAAGTATCGAGGTATCGAAAGTATCGAGGTATCGAAAGTATCGAAAGTATCGAAAGTATCGAAAGTATCGAAAGTATCGAAAGTATCGAGGTATCGAAAGTATCGAGGTATCGAAAGTATCGAGGTATCGAAAGTATCGAAAGTATCGAGGTATCGAAAGTATCGAGGTATCGAAAGTATCGAGGTATCGAAAGTATCGAGGTATCGAAAGTATCGAGGTATCGAAAGTATCGAAAGTATCAAGGTATCGAAAGTATCGAGGTATCGAAAGTATCGAGGGATCGAAAGTATCGAGGTATCGAAAGTATCGAAAGTATCGAGGTATCGAAAGTATCGAGGTATCGAAAGTATCGAGGTATCAAAAGTAACGAAAGATTAAAGTGAAACAACACAGTGCTGACGCGAGACGCAACATCAACAATATAATTTCTTAAGGTGCGCGTCCTGCCTATACTGAGTATATAGGGAAACATGCGGTCAGTAAAATGAGTTAATCTTCCGCATTTTTTAAACGATCAAGTTGAAAAAATTCTATCATAAATTAGATAAAATTATCTACCTATTGCATGTTTTTTCAAAGTCCTTAAGATTCTCTAAGTACCCAAAAAAAAATCACAAACTTCGACATTTTTTAGCATCTAAAATACTGCAAAATAATGATAGTTTTGGTATAATAGTTAATAAGAAATATAGAGATATTTCAACTTATAAAATATATGGATTTGGTAACCTGTTATATTAGCTTTCATTTAAAACAAATTTTATCAAAATTGATGGTCGCATTCAAAAGATTAACTCATTTTTGAAAATTACAACATTTAATGCAAATTGTCGTAGAAACGACAATAACTTTCTCAGCTCTCTGTAATATACAATTATTATTATTATCATCACAAAATGGTCCCATAAAGTGTAGCTTCTTAAATGCCTTATACTTTCCTCGATACTTTCGATACCTCGATACTTTCGATACCTCGATACTTTCGATACTTTCGATACCTCGATACTTTCGATACTTCGATACTTTCGATACTTTCAATACCTCGATACTTTCGATACCTCGATACTTTCGATACCTCGATACTTTCGATACCTCGATACTTTCAATACCTCGATACTTTCGATACCTCGATACTTTCGATACCTCGATACTTTCGATACCTCGATACTTTCGATACTTTCGATACTTTCGATACCTCGATACTTTCGATACTTCGATACTTTCGATACCTCGATACTTTCGATACCTCGATACTTTAGATACCTCGATACTTTCGATACTTTCGATCCCTCGATACTTTCGATACCTCGATACTTTCGATACCTTGATACTTTCGATACTTTCGATACCTCGATACTTTCGATACCTCGATACTTTCGATACCTCGATACTTTCGATACCTCGATACTTTCGATACCTCGATACTTTCGATACCTCGATACTTTCGATACCTCGATACTTTCGATACTTCGATACTTTTGAATAGTATCGATACCGTCGTGGTATCGATACTTGATACCTGATTCGAGGTATCGCCCAGCCCTAGTATTTAACATTACAAGCAAGGTAAAACTGTTTTAAATGGCGCAAAGAGGATTATAACTGGCGAGCCGTAGCCGAGCCTGTAAAAACAGTTACCTTGCGTGTAATGTATACTACTTTATTTGCAAATTAATTAAATTATAATTATACGAATTCTGTCAGTCGTCAGTTAGGTCAAAAATTTTCTTAAATTGTTTTTAGAAAGCTTTAAAATTCAAACTTGTACTTGTAATTTTTGTATTTTTTTGTAGGTAGTGGGGGAGGGTTCAGCTACTAAGCTAGCCGGGGGCCTCTAGACCTATTAGTTCGACACTGCCAGTGCTGTCCCTGTCCGCCTAAAAGAAATATCACTGCATTAGCTAATATAATAATGAATGCAAAACCTATATAACGGGGCAAAATGTTAAAAATTTAGAATGCTGAAGGAACTCGTATCGATGTTAATATTGAAACCTGAGTAGAAAATTCTGAAAATTTGACAACCAATGAAGAAATAGAAATTGAAATAGACCCCGATGATGAACCAAAAATCGAAACCATCGAAATGTTATTGAGGTTTGGTTTTAATTGATGAAATATAATGTGTTAATACTCAATACACCAAAACCTAAATAATTGCCAGGATCTTCCGACTATTGGTTTTTTTGGGCTATGTAAACGGTTACAAATAAATAGGTATCTTCTAGTTAGGCCAAATTCTAGATAACGTTACAATCCGACCGTACCGTTGGAGGAAATTTGAAACTCGAGAAGATTAAGAACTAACTACCTGTGGCCTTTAATATTGCGGTTTTATGACAACATTAAAAATTGCTCTAGCAAAAATTTCTCAAATTACTACAGGGTGATTTTTTTAAGTGGTACTAACATCAGGATGTCGAAAACCGTAAGAGTTGCGAGATTGGTTAAATTAGCAAAAAGTTGCATATTTTGATGATCTTTAAGAATTCGTTTAGAAAACTCCAAAATTCAAAATGATTCCCGAGATAACGCAGAAAAACTAAAAAATTGGCAATTTCGTTTTTCGACTGTAGTTTCAAAATGGCGTACTTTAGAAAAAAAAATGTAAGTAAAAATTTTTAGGAGATTAAGAAAGCTATCAAATGATACCAAACTCGACTTTTTATCACATAGACGCTAAGCGTCGCTTCGTTCAACTTTTTATTTTCTTATGGGGGACCTGCTATTTTTTTGCAAAAATTACTCAGTAGGCTTGCCTAAATTCAGATACCAAACGAAAACTTTCTATCTTTTACTTTTCTTAGTTTTATTAACTTTTCAGGTTATATTATGTTACGTTATGTTATTTATATATTATGTTACCATGTTACTTTCTGCTAAAAGTTACTTTCTGTTATTTTTTACAATGCAAAATAGCGACTAAAACTTGGTTTTTAAAGTTTTAGAAACGTCTGTTAATCAGGAAATAAAATTACATTACTAAGATTTAATAAATAATACTTTTATCCATATATTTAAAACGCGAAGCCTTTTCTTTTCCGCTAATTTTAGCGTACTTCTACTGGACCGATTTTGATGATTTTTTTTTTAAATTGAAGCTCTTGACCCACAAATATGTCACCACTAATTTTTTTCTCAAAATTATTAATTTCGTACATTGTTTTATATTTTATAATATACATAATAAAATAATCAATTTTATAATTTAAAATAATCCAATTTTAAAAATTATAAATGAGAATAAATGTAGATAGTATTTGGTTTTATACGATAAGGCACACATTATACATTTGGTCGTGGTGATAAAATTTTCAATACTTTTATTCTACCAGTACGTTTCTAATACGCGATATGGTCAGGTTGGTGCTTGCATTTTTAATTACGTTTCGTGCTTTTGTGAATTTTGGATTTTTGAGACGGTTTTTTATGTTGCCCTCTTTGGCTTAGTGATCTTTAAGGTTAGTTTTCTTATTTTTTTTATAAAATAGTCATAGCTCATTCATATCTTCAAAAACTTCGTCGATTTCGACGGGGGTGACCGCTATTTTTTTTTAAATTGAAGCTGTCGACCCCCAGATATGTCAACACTACCTAATTATTTTCTTCAATTACCAATTTCATAAATTTTTTTAAAATAATAAATTAACAAACAATCATCGGTGTAGGAAGTAAGTGCATTATAATAATTTTTGAAAAGTTCATTTTTCTAACACATTCATCTCTACAACTACTTCGTCGAATTTCGACGGGGGCGCCCGCTCGTTTATTTTTATTTCTTGTTCAATTTACGTTTCTAAAACTTTAAAAACTAAGTTTTAGTCGTTATTTTTGATCGTAAAATAAACGCAAAGTAACATAATTAACATAATGTAACATACCATAACCTTAAAGACATGTCTGCTAAGTAATTTTTAAAAAAATCAAAAGTTGAACGTCGCGACGCTTAGCGCCGATGTGATAAAAAATCGAGTTTAGTATCGTTTGATAGATTTTTTAATCTCTTGAAAATTTTTCCCCAAAACTGTTTTTCTAAAGTACTCCATTTTGAAACTACAGTCCAAAAACGAAATTGCCAATTTTTTAGTTTTTCTGCGTTATCTCAGAAACCTTTTTGATTTTTGAAATTTTCTAAAAGCATTCTTAAAGGTCATCAAAATATGCAGCTTAGTGCTAATTTAACCAATCTCGTAACTCTTACGGTTTCCGACATCCCAATGTTAGTACCACTTAAAAAAAATCACCCTGTATGCGTCATGTAAATATAATATCACTTTTAGTTTTTAGTAATAAGCCTACATTATTTTAATAAGGAGCTAAATTTAAAAAGATAGAAGTATAGAAGATAGTAAATAGAGAGATCAACGCAGATTTTTTCAGAGCGATCCTTTGGCCCAACTGTTCCCAACTTGGCCCAATTAAGTAAACCCTAAGCGTCTCAGTGAACCTCAGGAAAATTTGTCGCAACTGTTTTATCCCCAATTAAATATTAAATTTAGAAAAACCTTAATATCAAAAAAAGTTGAATAGTCGCCTAAAACCAAATTAAAGATTTTATAATAAAATCAATTTTGGCACAAAATATGCACATTTTAGAAAACGCGAGTTTTTAAAAAACCAAACAGTAAGGTGATAACAATAATTAATAAGTGTGTATATTTTTAAACTTGAATTATTTTAATCAAATTGAATTTATTTACAAATAATACCGGTGGCGACATCTATTGAGTTTAGTAGCAACTTTTATAGTAACTTGCTGTTTGAAGGCGTAGTAAAGTCGGTTTAGTAGATTTTTGTTCCTACAATAGTAAGAATAGCAACTACAATCTTTTAGGACAATAATAAAAACCTAGTTAATAGTTTATTATGTTGTGTTGTGTACCGGTTGAATTTGTTTAACTTTTGAAATTATTGTGATTTGAATTAAATTTGTTTTTTATAATTGTATAAGAATGAAAATGATTGAACAAGATTTTGTGGAAATTAATCAAATTAATGGATTTTTAACATTTTTATGGAGTGTAAGTGACATTTGTTTATTAATATAGCATAGGTGTTTTTATTTTTTATTTTGCATTGGTTCTTATTGGTTTTTATTTTTAATGCCATAAAGTATGTTCTTAATGATTAAATTTTTATAGTTTATTTTGGATCATAACCTATTTAGATGCTGCACACAACCGGTTATATTCGTTTGGAAAATAAAAGTATTTCTAGGGTTTGTGTAGTTTTCACTTTTAAACATTATTTCACTTATTTATCCATGCATTACAAAACTTGAATATTCAGGGCCACCTTAGGTACATATTAGACTTATTAATTATGTTAATTAATTGATCTTCCTCCTAACCTTATCTTTGTTATTTCTTTAAAATTCTGTTTACAACATTTATTTCTTTGATTAATATAAAAATTTATATCAACTGTGAACTTTTAAGCCTTATCTTGAAGTTCTAGACAATCTATCCAGACAATACTTGTGAATTATTATAAAAAAAGTTTAAAAAACAAAATTTGTTTAAAAAACATCCTGATTTGATTATCAAACTACTGAATATGAAATATGGTACAAAATACAAATTACCACGCTTCAAGGCTTTACAAACTTTTATCACCTTCGTATTGGAAAGTGTAAAAGAAAACATGTATAATTTAATTACTTTATCTTTCATTTAACCACATTATTTTAAAAAATATCAAAATGTCAACATATCGCATGAGAATTACTCTACTTCTGTGCTTGATTACTATCTAGGTTATTTTAAAATATTTGATTAATTAGAGTACTAGGTCTGATATTCAATAAAGAATGCCTGATTGCGTTTTTCTAATCAATTACATGAGTACAATCATCAAAAATTTGAGTACTTGACTTCTATTTATAGAAGAAACTCCTGATAGAAGATTCAGTATAAATGAAAGAGGCTGGAACATGTGATTAATTCCCAGTCTTCTTGTCCATTCAGTTTGTGATCGCTTACAGACCAAAAACAAACATCTGCGGTGGATATCTGTATGGTTCCACTCATTGAATAAAGAAATACATACCCCCTACTCTACCAGGAAGACCCATTTAGCTAATAATAAGGATCGTAATGGTTTTCTAAATTGTATAGCGATTTCTGGTCAATTTCTCCAATAGAAATTACTAAGTAATCCAATAGTTACTTATACTCCCACTTATAAGGAAAGATCATTACAGCCAATGATAATGTAAACTCGACAAAATGAATTAGTCATCCATAGTTTTCCAAAATGTCGTTTCCGTCGCATTTTCTCTTACAGCCAACGGTTGCTAACCTTCCTTCCGGATCTTTCTAAGGGTTCCGCTCTGAATACAGCATGTATCATAGATCTGAGGTCAAGAAGACATACTGTAACTTGGTCTTCCTTGGTACTGTCATTGTCATTGAAAAATTGACTATGATAGTTGATAAATTAATACACACTTCTCAAGGCGTTGATCGATTCAACAACGAATTGCACTTTTTTTACAGATCTCATGATAGAATACCCTCCAGTTTCACCTAAAGAGAAATGTTTCTTACATATTACTCGATATCTTGTAACTAGTCGATTATTGCTTAGGTCTTCATATTTAACTCTGAACAAGTAATTACCAATGAGCCTCCTCTAGATTCACTAGACTATACTATAAATCCACAAATTTAGATAGTCGTGTCAATTATCAAATGAAGAATAGATTACATCGAGATTTTTCGGTACAGCATTATGGACAATCGTTCGTACTCGGATCCACTTCTACTTTTAGAAAAAGAATTAGATCAAAATTATAGTAAAGTACGTTATCCTATTAAAGCGACACGTGTTTTCTGCATCTATCTCAATAGAAGCCGCGCTATAGTTAGCTAAAGCTTAAAAACCTATATTAGGAATAATCACTGAGTTCAGTTAGCTAGTTGCTTGAAACCGGATTGAAAATGCAAGTCGCTTAAAAGTGGGATTTTTCAAACTCGTTTATTTCGTTACTAGTTAAGTCGGTTTGAGTTAAGATTTTCAATCGGCTTGAAACTGGAGTGTCGTCAAAATTCGTCAGTTGTTAAAAACACCCTTACAATTAAACACGAACGTAAACGATCGTGACCAGAAACATGCCAGAAACCCAGCTCGCAAGACGAATTTAAAACCGGTTTACGTTTGCGTTTATATCGACAATTTCAATCGGATTCAGAAGTCCAACCAGTTTCTTCAAGCGACTTGGACCGAAAGTTTTCAATTCGTTTATCTCAAGGACTTCTCAAGCGACTTGTACTTTTAATCTGGTTTCAAGCCACGAGCTAACTGGGCTCACTATCTACAATTGTGGGTTTTGAGAATAGACCATTTTATATTCCTAGGGCTTCTTGATACTTATTTATTTGTAAAATTATCTTCGAAAAAGTATCTTTACTTTCAGGTGTGTGTTACTAGAATACGAGGAGAGTCGGAGGAGAGTTACGTTATGTCCACTTTTACTGGAGGCACACGTTGTTTCTAGAGCCATTTTCTTATACATAGATTAACTTGTCTTAACAGTTTTGGAAACAAATATAATTGTTTACCATCCCATAGTGATATACGAGTAGGTAGTTTGAATTACTAAATAGTGCTTTCAACATAAAAAAAGAAAACTTGATTAGCTCTTACTAGGTTTCTATTGATTACTTGCTGAGAGTGTCTATCAAGTTTCCATTGTTGGTGTAAAATTGATAAAAACTATAATCTCTATAATCTATTTCATTTGGTATTGTTTACTTCCATAGGATAGTGGATACTTTTAAGTATACAGAAATGGAAATTAAACTTTTGTCTTCATAACAAAAGCTTATCAATTAAAGTCTCACATATATTATTACAGAGCATTGTTGTCATAAAAATTGAAGTCAATATTCTTCATACGACCGTTTACACTAAAAAATACATTGTGTATGATATGGGCGTACACTTTGGGTGAACTTGAGGTTAATTATGCATATAATAATATACAATGTATTAAAATAAAATAAACGAACTCAGTTCGTCCATTGTTGAAGTTACAACATACATATTACATACATACGAGTACATACATAAGTTACATATTGGACTCCAATATTCCTGCATACTCGGAGATCTGGCATTATGTCACTATTCTAGAAAGTTATCCAGAGGTAATTTTGAGTTTTTGGTCCTTAATTTTGAAGTATATACCTACTTGATTGGTTCAAGAAAGCAGGAAAAGGCTATGCTAAGTTTCTCAATCAACGCTATGCTGTTGAAATTTTAGTGTATCACATGACTGTATTTTAGGTGAAATTTCATCTATGGATGAATCAAAAAAATGTCCATAATATAAACTGAACCAGCGGTCAAATTGTGGATAATCCCTTTGAATCCCCTTTGAATAAGTGTTATAATCTAAAAAATAAAGTAGGCGAAGTATTAAAAACTTTAAAGAAAAAGAAGTGAAAGAATAACAATTCCACACAACTCGGGCTTCGCCCTCGTCTAAAGTTAATCAGAATTTGGTCTCCGGCCTCGCCAATATATAAAATAAACAGTTGTCTGATTGTGAATGATTGTGGCATTATACGACTTCTCAAAGTTAGACGAAAAGCGTAAAATTAGAAAAATGCAAGTATTCAAAAATTATAACCGAATAAATTGCCACATAGAACGTATAGAACACAGTCCTCTGGGTTCTCTCGCAATACCCAAATAGTCCCTAAAAATGGACCCTTTTTTTAAAAATCGCAGCGCCCTCTGTAGGGAAGTCGTAGAAATTATCTCTCGGTGGGTGGTAGGGGAAAGTGCGATGTAACTCTGGAGCCCGGTCAGAAAGCCTAGGATGCCATAAGAAAGGCGCCGGACGTCTCGCCGCGAGGGTCATTTCTTGCTCCCCCCCTTCCTGGGGTGGGTATGCAAGGTATCGAAAAACCGATACCGGGCCGACGTTTTAGACTCCCAAGAGACGCCCGAACAGGAGTTTGAATGTAATGGTAAAAAAAAATTTTAGGGCTACGCCGAAATTCCAGTAAATGCTACGCCGGGAAAACGGCCAAAGTGATCGATCTGAATTTTGTACGAGAAGATAGTCAAATGACGTCTAACGGCATGTAAGGACGAAAATTCCAAACATTTTGCTTACTTTTTGCTATTCGATTTTTTAAATTTAGACGACTATTTTTGGAAATTTTAAGACGGCCGCCGCGCTACAATTTTGTGAGATTTTTCAAAACTAAGAACGGGGCAGTTATGTGGCAACCCTAGCGAACTAAAACCCAAAATTTTGCGTCGATTGACAAATTTCGATTTTTTGGCCAATAGAAACCTATATAAAAATATTTCCATCTCTCCGATTGGTTCGAAATTTGAAGAGGGGATACCTCAAAGCTCATCTTTAATAACTGTAAATTTTGAGCTTTTTCATTTAAATTTAAAGGGTAACCGAGATTTAAATTTTTACTTAAAAAGTGTCATTTATCGTTCATTTAAAACCCCCGCACCTCCCCCTGGCGATAAATTGCAACTTTAACCACCTAAATTTATCAATAGTCGGCACTGCGTGCCTCCCTGATAGATAAGTCGGCAACATGCCTCCACGTAGCACCTTAGACTAGAAAGATTTAAAATTTAAATTTGAAAAAATTAACGATTTGAACTATGGGTAATAAAAGATCATAAACACGGTAGAGAAATAATTGGTATATAATTGATCCTCAAAAGATTCTTTAGGATCACAACTCTGATCACAAACGTGTATGACGTTATGAGATGAAAGTGAAATCAACTAACTGTAAGCCATTCATGTCATAAGACAATTAATTAAAATACATGTCTATAATGAAGACTCAAATGAAAAGAAAATCTTAGATCGTGTTTTTTGTTTTGCTTAATAAATTGCTTAATTGCACAGTACAGAAATATGTTTAAAAATTTCAAAAGTTGATCTAAGCTCGTTGACCTTGAAAATTCCGAGAATTTTCCCCTGCGGCGCTATGGGGTCTGTGGGAAATCTTTGTAACCCAAACCAGTGATAGTGTCGCTACTAGCTACGCCACTGCATTTGGATTTATTTTGTAGCCAGTGGGGCTAACCACTAGCCAGTCCGGCCCTGGACTCACTTACTTTTCGTTTATTGAAAAATATAAAGGACTTTTGGCATACCTACTTCAATATCACGGTTATGGCTTTTAATATTAATTGATATAGCCAAAACCAAATGTTATATTTTGTAGCCTTGTAATTAGAATTTTAACGTGCTCACAGGTGCTCATTTAAATTTCTGTAGGTAAACAATCTTTAATAAAATGCCATAGGCACGGCACGCTTATGGACAAATAGACATAATCCAAAAGACTTCAAAATAAGAGAAAATCGTTTTTCTATTTATTTATATAAGATATTAAGAAAATGCAGTTAGAAATCTAACAATGTATACGAACAAGTTTACATTTTTCAAATTAATATTAATCATAATGAACTAATTAGCTATTAACATTAAAATTTCAAGGTTGCTAGAATATTAACTTAATTACAGGTGATTCCGTTTGGTTAAACCAAAATTAGAAGCTGTTTGTTTACTTCGTATAGTGTAAATAAGTAAAAACTGATTGTAAAAAAATTTAGTTTGATTTCAATAAACTTACATAACGTTAGTTAATGTCAACTTTCGTTATATTGTATAAACACAGCAGATTGGCCATAATTGTGTCAATGGATTAAAACTTATAAAATGTATTATCGATCACCGCAAAACGTTTTTGGTATCATTTCTGTAGTACCTATCAAGTTTTAAAAGAGGTGCAGTACTCATACTTATACAGTTGAACCATTTTTTTGAAAATGGTTCCAATCCTTTTAGCTTAGAAGGCAGGGCCATATTATCCACTAGCCTGACAAGGCTAAAGCCTAAGGCGCATTTTACAGAAAAGGCGCTAACTTCTAAAATTACTTCTTATATGTGGCAAAATAGTCCTAAATTTTATCATTTGGCACGAAATTGTCAAAAAGCTTATAACTTGATAACAGTTCAAGTTTAGGTTTGATAAAGGTCCCAATCTTTTTTCAACAAGATTCCCTGATTGGCCCACAAAAACGGACATCAACTAATACATCTGTATCTGCAAACTACTACAGAAGCAAAGCGTATAGATAACTATAGTGTTATCTTTGTACAGAAGACGTGGAATCAAGACATGAGAAAAAGCGAAGGTCAAATATTGCCAATGCTGAAGAGCGTATTAGAAATCAATTGATTAGTCTTCTCAGGCGCGGACTGGCAAGGGGCGCTACAGCGTCTCGAGCCCCTGAAGTTATGGCAAAACCGAGCTCTCTCTCGAAATTAATAAGTAAAAAATTCCAGCATTTCCAAATTTATACAGGGTAAAGCTTCTTCAAATTTCGAGATGACTGCTTGACCGGTGCTGGTGACTTCTAAAAGGCTACAAGAGTATAGTATGTAACATCAAGAGGATCGGTATACCGATAAGGGTGGCCATCAACGATTTTGGAATTCACTAATGCTCAGTTTATGGTACAGAATCTTCAAAATTAGTTCGGATGTGCTTTAGCAATGGTATACATCTTCAAATGACGATCTTTGAATCTTTAAGAATCGCCTTACTACAAGATCTGTAGCCTAGGAAGCCTTTTAGTTCTGTGCATTAATTTTTAATGGATCCACCACCCTTCAGGAATTGTTTGGGGCAATATTTTGCTATAAAATAATCTCCATACACTGTCATAATTCTCGGGTCTCGGGTAGGCCTTTTCAAAAATGTCAGAGGTATAAGACTAAGTAATTCAAAATTTTACATTGCGGACCCCTATAGAAATATATGTGCCTCTTAAAAAGTATAGTCAGTCCGCGCCTGGGTCTTCCTGAAAATAAACAGTCATTTTCCCTACAAGAGGTTTTTAGAAGATTTGGGAATTCGCTTTAAGTCTCTTTAAATTTGAAAAATACCGTTTTTGAAATCATCGAGAGTTTGAGATTCAAAAAAATCAGAACTAAACAATTAAATTGTCAACATAAAAAATTAAATGCACCTAAAAAGAGGCATAAGTACCTAAAGGCTAAAGGGTGTCTCAGAATGAACTTGAATTTTGGATTGCGCGCCATTTCCGTCTGTGAATATTTAAGTCAGTCATATTTGGTATTTGTTTAACTAAAACATTGACATTTACAAAAATGGTGCTACTTTTTTGAAAATAATGAAGGAGGCACCGTGACTGTCAACGGCAATCGGGGCAATCGTTACCGGGCTATGTTGACAGACTTTTTCATCCAAGAATTGGACGGAATGGACTTAAATGAGATGTGGTTTCAACAAGATGGTGCGACCTGTCACACAGCACACGAGACAATGGCGTTATTGCAAACAATGTTTCCAGGTCGTGTCATCTCTCGTTTTGGCCAAAACTGGCCGCCAAGAAGTTGCGATTTGACTTGTTTGGATTATTTTCTCTGGGGTTTTTTGAAAAGTAGGGTCTATGCGAACCACCCTGAGACATTTGAGGAACTCAAACAAGAAATTACACGCCAAATTCGTGAAATCCAGCAGCCCTTACTGCAAAATGTAATGCGAAATTTCGTCAAAAGAGTACATTCCTGCCAACAGAACAACGGTGGCCATTTAACAGATATTCTGTTTCATGTCTAAATGTCATTAGTATCTCATTATACTATATTAAGAAAAAAATGTAAATAAAACCTTAAATTCATATATTTTCTTAGGTTTTTAAAATTCAAGTTCTGGCTGAGACACCCTTTACTTATAGATAAAAAAATACAAATGTTTGATGAATACAGAAACTAGAATTTTATTTAAATTACTCACTAAACCAAAACCTCTGTATGTTTCATAAGTACATTCCGAAAATTCAAAGGATTATTCATCAGATAGTTTATTGAAATCATGTTAATTTCAACATATCTTCAAAAATACTTTCTAATAGAACTGGGCCTTGCAAAAGTTAATGACTGACGAGTAGTTTTCCATCTACAAACACAGCAATTGAAAACTTCACATTTGCAGTATGCTATTATTCTAGCGATTAAATCAACCCTTGCAAACAAAATTCAGTAAAAATGAAAAATAAAGTTCAAAGTCGTTTCAATGTTAATACGCTTGGCACTGAAAGTTAAGATCAATTTTATTGTAAAGCCACTGAAACACGAAAAAAAAACTGGCAAAAGAATCGATTTTTAATTCATAAATAGTACTGTTTTTGCCCCAGTTTATTTCAGTTGCACGTTTTTGTATAAAATTGATTTTTTTATAGTTCACAAGTTCACGTTCAGCGTTTCTAAAACTTGGCCTGTATTAATTCTTAATTTGATAGTCAATAATGTTGAGGTTAAATGGATTTCTTCGTTTTTTTTGCTTATTGATTTGTTCAGAAAAATTAAGAGTATTTTCATAGTTTTAAGGCCCTTAAAATAATTTATTAAAATGTCCAATACTTCTGTTTAAAATTTGTCTCTCTGTGGTAACTATTTTGAAACAACATCCATAGGATATAGGACTTTATTGCCTTTGGAAATTATCCAAGTATGACTTTAGAAATTCCGCTTGAACTTCCCCATAGTAGAATAATATTTATATGAATAAATTACTCAGTCAAGGACACTTTTAGTCCATTATTATCCTAAAATTGATTTTATGACATTTTTCTGTAGAAGTTTATAGCAAAATTGTGGTAATTTAATTAATTAAATTTAGATTAATTCAAATTTGGCTTCGGCACAAAATACTCCAAGATTAACATCGATTGGCATTGAATCTTCAAAACTGATAGGAGTTTGCTAATTTTTGATATACTTTATTTCTAACAAAAATTGTGAGCTTATGTGTGAAGCCCATATTCTAATTTTAATAATTCATCAACGTCGGTGTTTTGATGTTAGGTAATAGAAATAGTAAAGGTCAGTTTCATGCCATTAATTTGCTAAAAATAAATTTCTGTGCTAATTACTTACCCTTGTGAAGAAAACAAAGAAGAAAATTCAAAGCGACTAAATTATATTAAAATTCCTTTTGTTTGTTATTGCAAAATCATCAACTAGAACAAGTTGGTTTTAATTAAATAACTCAGTTATAGATTACTACAATCAACAAATCGGCAAATCGGGTGATGTTTGAATTATCTCTTAAATCATACTTTTATTAATTTTATGAAAGTGTTCTTAGATAATCCTTTAAGATCGATAACCAGCTTAATTGAAATGTGTGTTTACTTTTAAACCATAAAAACATCTTAAAAATACAAAATTGTAATTGAAATTTAACTTGTTTCAGATTGATTGGCGAGATCCATGGCTAATAGGACTTTGTTTATTTCATATTTCCGTCACGTTAATGGCACTATCGACTAAAAATTACGGAAATTTCCAAGCTATTTTATTTTTTGTTTTATGTAAGTATCACTAAAATCAAAAAACTCGTCTGTTATTTTCGCTAACAATTTTATTTTAGTGTTGATGGTCTACTTTTCTGAAAAAATTAATGAATTAGCATCTTCAAATTGGAAAATATTTTCTCGTCAACAGTATTTCGATAGTCGAGGGCTGTTCATATCGGTCGTTTTCTCAGTGCCTATACTTTTAAATTGCATGCTGATGGTGGTACGTTTTAATTATAAAAATTAAACCTAAAAATGTTATCAAATATAAGAAATTTAATATTTTTTTAGGGAAATTGGTTATTTCAATCGAGACAACTTATGGTTACGTTAAAAACAGCACAGTTAAGAGAACAAATAAGACAAGAAAGAAGAAACAGAAGTTTAAATGATTCGAAAAATCAGTAAAATTCTTTTCTTAATTTAGTTGTATAAGTTTTGTGTATTTTGCACCTGACTAAAATGCTTTTATACTAACCCTCACAATGCATTTTGTTGAATAAGGCATTTTAAATTTGTATATTTGTGATAAACATTCGAGTCATTGAACACTTTTTTATAATTAATGTAAAACTTGACCTGTAACTACCACTTCTTATGTAAATATTTTTTTGTTATGGTAGAACTGAATTTGTAAATTGTATTTATATAAATAAAGTATTGTATTAAGTAAGATTTAATTAAAGCCAGTAACTTAACTTATTTTTATGCTATAACAAACAATTTTTAATAAAGCAAAAATACCTAATTGCAATTGACTGACTTTTTATTTATTAAATACGTAGTAAATTTGTTGTATTAGAATTAGATTATCAGTCTCAAATCTCGAGAAGTTTAACAAACTGTTCGTCGAAATTCTTGCTCTCTTGTAAACATTCCTGAAGACACAGTTGATGAGAAACATTAGACATGACTCGCAGAGAAGACAAGATTATGTGTAAGATTTAGGGTTTCTAATAGCTTCGTAGTACACAATACCCTCAAATCGGCTTAATAAAGGATGGTATAGAATAGTGTGTACTCTGTGGACCAATATATTTTAAATCACAATTCCATCCAAAAGATGAATAGCATTGATTAAAGATTTTGATTATTTGTGTACGTAAAAAAGCGGAAACAATTTTTTCTTCAAACATAAAAATTAAAAACAAATATTAAAATTTTGAAAAGCGCCATCTCTTGTCAATTAATTGTAGTTCAATTGTCAAGTATTTTTAACTTTCCAATCCAAGAAAAAGTTATAATCTTAAATTTTTTAACCAAAATGTCAGGATGTATGTTCCCCACCACCCTAGAGCAAAAACTACTGAAGCGATTTTGATGAAATTTGAGCTTTTATAAGAAATCTATACAGGGTGTCCAAAAAGAAGGTGGTTAATTAGGGCCAAATTCACTTTTACTTGGCTATAAGTAAGTAGTACATGTGAGCCCCAATATACAGGGTGATTCAGAACTCGAGGCGAAAAATAAAATGTCGTAATCAGTATCGAATTGTAAGCAGAAAATTTTTTCCGATTCGCTTTTGTTTCCGAGATAATCAATTTCAAAGTTTTCAGAAGAAGTTATCTATACTTATTAAAAACAAGGCACGCCTTTGAAAAATGAAAATGGAATGTCATATTCCGAGTCGAATTCTAAGCAGAAAATATGTAATAAATGTTTTACCGATTTTGCTTTGTTTCCGCGATAATCACGTTCAAAAAGTTTCCCATAAAGATCCAAAATTTTAAATTTTGAAATTGAACTAATTTTGAAAACTGATAATTTAAATAACATGTGTAAATTAAGTTAAAAGTTGTTCAAAAGTTATCCACACACTAATAAAAGCTGAAAAGTGTTTTGTTTTTGCTCGGCCTGTCTTATTTATATGCAAAAAATTAACTTCTTCTGGAAACTTTGAAAACGATTATCTGGGAAACGAAATCCGATACGAAAAAAATTTATTTTACATTTTTGATTCTAAATTTGACGCTGAATATGACATTTTATTTTTCGCCTCGAGTTTTGAATCACCCTGTATAAAAAAAAAAATTAAATTCAAAATGGCGGCCAATAGAACGATTGTCCCATCTTGTGGTTTTTCTTTTATAACTTGGCCGGTAATTATTATTATAACAATTTTAAAACGGCATTGTACAGCCAAAATAAAGTGCTTTCGTTCTAAAAAAGTCGATTTTCAAAATACCTACCTACCTACCTACCTTTAAGGGGCCAAAGTAGGTCAAAATTTTGAAATGGATTTTCTCAAAATTTCCTCTGCCATATTTTTTCTTTTTTGGATATGTTACAGACAACGTAATTTTCTATCAAAATATAAATTTTTAGCAAAATCGCTCGAGCCGTTTTGGAGTAATGATTTTGTGAATTTAAAAACTTCAAAAATCTCTAATTTCTTTTGTACTAAAAATGAAAACTTGAAAATGGATATATTTATCAATCGCATGAATATCTATTATTTGACACTATTTTTGGTTAACAAAACGCTTCCGGTTAAACCGGAAATTACAAAAATATCAAAATTTTTAAGAACACCCTGTATATTTTTAAATATTTGGAAAGCTAGTTATTACTGGTTATTACACGATACCAAACACTTTATATTTTGACATCCGGTCAAAAAATACAACAGGAAAAAGTTCTTAGTATGGCCACATCCGTTGTTTAAAGTTCATTTGAACTTGTAAAAAAAAGCTAATTATTAAACGCCACGAACAAATTATAAAAGAAAATTTAAAAAACATTTACTTTTTTACATTACAAATGCTTAGAAATACCATTTTACGTTACAATTTGTTGTAAATATTAATTAGGCAATCCAAACCACGTGACAAAAATGGTGGTTGGTTGGCATTTTGAAAATGATCCTCAAAAAAGTAAATTTTTTTTTACACAAGTCGATGTAATAAATAGTTTACAATTACATAATATCATCCTAAAAACCCAAGTAAATTGAATTAAAAAGTTATTATATAATTCATTTTTATCCCAATCGCCTAAACTTAAGGCCCTAAAGCATGAATTTGTGCTTCAAAACTATCCTTTCCTGCATTTTTATGACTTAGCATTTAGGATTCTTTAGAACTGAATAGACGATTATCTGAAGGCTGTTTATTGATAATACATACATGTATTTTGTATTTATTTAAAATTTGTTATATAATATAAAGTCAATTATAATAAAGTGTGTAGGTATTTCTAAAAAGTATATATTTAGTACAAATAGATCGTATATTCAAAGCCTGTTAATATTTTCACTTTTGGTTAAAAATATCTTCCATCAATCTAAAGGGAGACATTTGTGTCATGCTCTCGGTAATTTTCTTAGATGCAAAAGTAACTGCTCAAATTTTAAAGTTAACATTTCAGCGGTCATATCCGTTTGGGTAGCAAAACCGTCAACTTCTTCCTCTGAAATAGGATTTTCAAACTCTGCATTTTGCACCTGTTAACAAAACATACAGCATATAAACAGACAATAGTGCAATGTAAAATTATTGTTTTCATGTTTTTATAGCTGTTCGGGTGAAAGCACCTGATAACTATCATACCTATTTTCTCCTTTTATCGGTTTTAATTTTTTAGTCCAAATCGCTCTTCCTTTTCGAAATGGCTTCTAATACATAACTCATATGTTAGGATGGAGCTCAGTCTAGGTAATTTTCATTTGCTAAAGAGCACGGTTTCCCTAAAAAAGAACACTTCGTTAGTTTAATAAGTACGATAATTATTTATTAAGTTAAGGAGATAATTATTGCCATCAATAAGTTATTTCAGTGCCTGTAGCAGTGAGCAAAAACTATTTGTTGCTTTATTTATGAGTACGCATGCCATAACGACATATTTACTTACCGGTTATAAAATGCCTACTACAAACTCTTTCGTATATCAGTATGGACTCTGTCAGATCTCAGATCAGGCGTTTTAATCCTACATTCCAACCACAACACATCCAACATTCTCGTCGTTTTATTGATAACACATTTGGACAATGTTTCGTATTTAAAATACGTGGAACTCGATAAAAACTAACGAACTTGCGATCTGAGCCACTTTCACAACGATACAGGTTGTAGGCGGTTTATCACAGTAAATATTACTATTAATATTATAAATTGAAATACCAACAACAAAGAACATAACCTAGAAAGAGTGGAAGTGGCGTTTGACAAAAACGATGCACTTCCAATAGAGTGTGTCACTTGTCATGAAGTTCAGTTTTATTCCACGAGGTTCGCACAATCGACGGTCCCAAACGTCAAATTACAGTATTACCAAATTACTTAATTCAAACAAATTTGAAAAAATTCCTATAATTATATACAATAACAGTAATTTGGTAATACTGTAATTTGACGTTTGGGACCGTCGATTGTGCGAACCTCGTGGAATAAAATTGAACTTCATGACAAGTGACACGCTCTATTTCCAAAGCTCTATCCTAATTGGCTGTTTACATGTGCATGTAGTCACATACTTGACGCATGCGCGTGGCATGCCAACCATCCGCCATATTTGACAGGTAGCTGGATTGCCTAATAGGATGTAAAAGTAGAACTTTAACTTTACTTCGTCACTATAGGATTATTTTTCTAAGATTGCGATTTTGAAGTTTCAAGCTGGCCTTACATACCAACTTCTAAAAGCTAGCTTTTTTTTCTAAGCCAATAGAAACCTTGCATTTCCAGCGGCAGACGCTAGAAGTTAAACTTGAACCAACTTTCTAGCTTCTGCCGCTGGAAATGCAGCATTTCTATTGGCTTAGAAAAAAAAAGCTAGCTTTTAGAAGTTGGCATGTAAGGCCAGCTTCATAATGACAGCGCAGGGTTGCCACATACCAACAAATCAAGCTAAAAAACATTGAATTTCAAACAAATTAAATTGTAATGTGACAACTCTGTACAGGGATGCCAAATTAAAATAGTCCCTAACTGCATTGCCTTTTCACATATCTAACTAACTTTAGGTTTGCTCCGGTAAGTGCCAAAATCGCAATCTTAGAAAAATAATCCTATAACAAAATGTCAACTTTTATGACGTTTGAAGAGAATAGTTATTTTTATATTCATAATATTTATATAATATTATGAATAATATTCTAGATTTTGGCCCGTACAGTCAGCCTCACAATTATTGACCACCCTGCTATAATTCTAGCACAAATTGTGGATGCAACCATCATAAAACCCTTACCCAAATTGAGGGGTAACTTTATTTTGCCAACAAGTAGTAAATCAACAACCTCCCCTTCTGTCCCTTTGCCGTTGTTGGCTAATAACCACCCTGTCGTATAGCCAGGGTGGCCAATAATTGTGAGGCTGACATGTACATGTGAGTGATGTTTTACAAGGGTAGCTGAGGGAAACACTCACACTAGGACCAAAATCGAACTTTACGCCAGAGATGCGAACAAAATTTTTTGTACCACCCAAATATTTTAAATAAATCATAAATTCTTTCAGTTTGTTGTTAAGTTGAAGTTAAAATTTAATGTCAAGTTGGTGTTTTTGCTTTGAATTTATCATAGTAACATTTTTTCGCCCTAGGACAATAAGGACTCCCTTTACGCTTAATTTTTTAGGGCGTAAAGCAGTACTTAATAATCAGATCGTACAAAAAATACTTATTTTGGAAGATCCTGTACAAATTGGACTTGCTACTTTGCGCAAACGTCTATCTTTCACTTTATTGTGGCACAGGGATTTATTCTTTTTTGTGCTGAAGTTTTGTGGTAAAAATTGTGTCAAATAATGAAAACATTGCAGCAAAGAGAATAATGATAACTTGGGCAGTTAAAGTTAAGAATGTAAATCAAAATGCTTAGAAAAGCTTATTAATTTTATAGAGTAAACTCAAGTAAATTAAGAATTCAACCCCAATTTAATATTATAACCTCACTTTTAATTTGAGAAAGCTACAGGATATAATGAGTAAAAGAGGTCGTAGTAATAGTGGACCTGTACCAGAAAGGTGGTTACATTGCCCTAGAAAATCTACAGAACTAATAGTTAATAAATTTATTGCTTGCAAGACTCCGCTTAGTAATGCATTTAACGATTTAGTTCCACCCGAATGTAGATTTCCTCCTTCTATGTTGTTTAATACTTGCAAATCTAAAAAGGTAAGGTTTGATTTAAAATCACTTACGTTGTTAAATATATATTTGTAGATTAAAATTGGTATGTGGGTTGATTTAACGAATACGACTAGGTTTTATGATAAAGACGAAATTGAAGGTTACGGTTGTAAATACTTAAAATTGCAATGCAGAGGACATGGTGAAACACCTACCGAAGAACAAGCAAACACTTTTATAGCAATAGTACATAATTTTATCTCAAAATATCCATTAGATTGTATAGTAGTACATTGCACACATGGATTTAATAGAACAGGTTTTTTAATCGTTTCGTATTTAGTGACTAAAATGGACTGTAGTTTAGAAATTGCTTTAAGTATTTTTTCTAAAGCAAGGTACGTTTTATTTCATTGAATTTAATTTTTTTTAATGAATTTATTTTAGACCACCTGGAATTTATAAAGGTGACTATTTAGAAGAATTATATAGAAGGTATGACGATATTGATGATGTTCCTCCTCCTCCAGAATTACCACAGTGGTGCAATGGTAAATAAAATGCATAATTTTAACTGTTTTTTAAATAAATATTCTTACAGAGTTTGACGATAGCTCCGGAACCAATAATGCTAGTTCAGGTTCTTCGTAAGTATATGAAAGTGTAAAAAATGTAAAATTATTAATTAAATACTTTGAAGGTTTAAAGACGATGATGTACATCCTAGAAAGAAATTCAAATCTGACTCAAGCAAAAAAGTTGCAGTATTTATGAAGGGGGTACCAGGTGTTACTTATTTTACTGAACAGCCAAAAGCTTTTCATTTGCAAAGAAAAGTTCAAGCAATGTGTGAATGGAAAGGTAAAGATTTTCCAGGTTCCCAACCAGTTTCTATGGATGTGAATAATATTCAATTTTTACATCAGAAACCATATCGTGTGTCGTGGAAAGCTGATGGCACCAGGTCTAGTAAAAATAATTTTTTTTAAATTCAGGATAATAATGTACTAATAAATTGTAGGTATATGATGTTAATTGATAACGAAAATGAAGTTTATTTTCTGGATCGAGATCACTGTGTTTTTAAAGTGGAAGGTTTAAAATTTCCGCATAGGAAAGAACCTCGACATTTAAAAGATACCCTACTTGATGGGGTAATTTGATTGGCTTTTTTACGTTTAATTGAATAAAATGATTGGAAAATTTATAGGAAATGGTTATCGATAAAGTTAATGGAGAAAATATACCGCGTTACTTAGCATATGATATTATTAAATTTGAAGGACAAGATGTTGGAAAAATGCCATTTTATCCTATACGCCTTCATTGCATAGAAAATGAAATTATTAAACCAAGATATATGGCGATGGAAAATGGTTTGATTAATAAAACTTTAGAACCATTTAGTGTAAGAAAAAAAGATTTTTGGCACATTACTCAAGCAGCTAGTTTATTGGGTGAAAAGTTTGCTAAAACTTTATCTCACGAACCAGATGGTTTAATATTTCAACCGTCTAAAGAAGTATGTAGTATTTCACTATTATTTTACATTTGTGATGCAATTGTAACCATTTTGTAGCCTTACACTGCTGGAAGATGTGATGATGTATTGAAGTGGAAGCCTCCAAATATGAATTCAGTAGATTTTAGATTAAAAATTGTAGTTGAAGAAGGCGTAGGGTGAGTTAATAGTAAATTGGAATAACTTTTCGTAAAACTCCATACTTTTGTAGTAAATTTTTGAATTATTTTGTTCATAATTGAACATCTTTCTTAATTTTAAAAGGTTAAAGAAGTTAAGAGGTTATTAATTGCAGAGTTTACTTACGTATTGTTTTCATGAAATCTGATCTAATTGATAGGATAAAGGTGAAAGGGGAGTTCTCATTGTGATCCTGATCACATATGTACTAAGTCTATGGTGTTTTCGTCTTGCAAGCATTTTATTAATTAGATAATTATATGTATAAAAAATTAAATAAAAGTTCAAATTCCAAAAGATAAACATATCAAATTTGACCACCTATGTTTAAGGGGTCATTATGGTTTATATAATTTAAATTGTACCTAAGTTCTTACAATTTTATCATTTTCCAATCAAAGAAAAAGTTGTTATAATCGAGAAAAAAAAATAATATGTAATATTAATTTTTTTTATTGCATTTCTCGACGTTTTGAGTCCTGATTTCAAAAATGCAAAAACAAAATTTCGATTTTTTGAACCAAAATGTCTACCTGTGAAGCAAAAACTACTGAACCGATTTTTTGAAATTTGATTTTAGCCACTTAAAAATTATTTCATCGGCAAACTAACCTTTTATAAGAAATCTTATACACGGTGTCCAAAAATAAAAGAGTTATTTTGGGTGCATCTTTGCAAATTTGGGCCAAATTCGTTTTTACTTGGCTATAATATAGTACACGTGAGCCCCAACTAAAAAGGAAAATTTCAAATTTTTTTATTCAAAATGGCTGCCAATAGAACGATTGTCCCATTTTGTGGTTTTTCCCTTATAACTTGGCCGGTAATTAATATTATAAAAATTTAAAAACGGCATTGTACAGCCAAAATATAGGGATTTCGTCCTACCTAAGTAAATTTTCAAAATTGTTTTAAAAATGCCTACCTATAAGGGGCCAAAGTAGTTCAAAATATTGAAATAGATTTTCTCCAAATTTCCTCTGCCATATTTTTTCTTTTTTGACTATGTTACAGACAACGTAATTCTTTATCGAAATATAAATTTTTATTAAAATCGCTCGAGCCGTTTTGGAGTAATGATTTTTTGAATGTCAAAACTTAAAAAATCTCTAATTTCTTTTGTAATAAAAATTAAAACTTGAAAATGGATATATTTATCAATCTCATTAATATCTATTATTTGACACTATTTTCGGTTAACAAAACACTTCCGGTTAAACCGGAAATTACAAGAATATCAAAATTTTTAAGAACACCCTGTATATTTTTAAATATTTTGAGAGCTCGTAAAATTAGCTATTACACGATACCAAACACTTTATATTTTGACTTCCGGTTTTAACCGGAAATAGGATCAAACTTCTTAATTTAAATGGAACACCCTGTATATTTCTCAGTACTTTGAAAGCTCGTAAAATTAGCTTTTTGAAGATATAAAATATTGTATATTTTTAACTTCAGTTTATGCCAAAATTATAAAAAAATGAAATTTTTGAAACAAGTTATACCTAAAAATTCTGCTTACACACAGAAGTCCCAGGTTCAATCCCTACATTAACATAAAAAAAGTTAAAAATAACGAATGTGGCCATACAAGGAACTTTTTCCTGTTGTATTTTTTTTGTGCATTTCTTTAAAAGTTTTTAATTTAAAATTTTATCAAATTAAATTTTAATAAAAACATTATATTTGTCGGACAGAAAAAAGTTCTTCAAATGGCCGCATCCATTGTTTTACTTTTGACACTAATTTTATTTTAATTTACAGAATTGTATCAAAGAAAGTAGGCCATTTATATGTTGGTCACTTAGACGCGCCTTTTTGTTCGATAAAATATACTAAACATCTAAAAGACTTGAATAATAAAATTATTGAATGTACGTATGAAGATAATCAATGGAAGTTCATGAGAGAACGTACAGATAAATCGTTTCCAAATAGCTACAATACAGCAAAAGGTATAGCTAACAACTTAATTAGCTCCTAATAACTTGAAATTATTGTAGCTGTATGTGGAAGTATACAACATCCTGTTACTAAAGAAAAATTAATCGATTATATTGAAAAGTATAGATTTGATGATGACTCAGAAGCTATGCCTCCTCCATCTTCTATGAAAAAGCCCAGAAGATAGTTTTAATTATCTTAAATATAATTAAATTATTGTTTTTAATTATAAATATTGTTTTTGTTTATTTATCTTCAATTTTATAAAAGTAAAAAGTTAATTTATTTCTAATAGCTGTAATTAATTTTACTTCACTGCTTTTTTTAATTAAAATGTCCTAAATAAACAACGTCCTAAAAGGTTAAAAGTTATGTCCATTTCGTTTAATTTTTTTGCAATATAATAAATAAAGCTAAATGTATGATATATTTTTTCTTCTTTCCAGCATCTTGTTGGTTCGCAAAATTCTAAATCAAATAATTGTTTACATGACCACTAATTTTATCTACTCAGATTAATGATTAACATCATCTGGGAATGTATCACTTTTTTGCCTAGATATAACTACAATATTTGAATAATCTTTAATAAACTACTTTTTTTAATAATATGAAGCATCCCAGTGAAACGAGCCATACTTTCTATTAAAATCAACTACAATCTCAATAATATAAACAATATTTTTTACGCTTTTATTAAAAATCAATACTTGAAATCTATCAATAACAATTAACAAATTATATAGGTATAAATACAACATACTTAAATCAAGCAAATTTATGCTTCTATTGGAGTATCACCTCCTTTGTGCTGCCACATATTTTCTGTTTGTAAAACTCTGTTTTCTTTTAATAATTTTTTTAAATGATGATTTACATTTAATGTAGCTGCTTTCCAAAGTTTTTCTGGTGTATCTTTGTATATAATTCTTACTAAATCTAATTCAGAAAAAAACTGAGAAGGATTTTCTCGTAAGACATTTACTATTTGCATTTCTCTTTCCTTTCTATGTTGCATGTAGTACTGAATTTTTTCTTGCGGGTCCTATTACATTAGAAATTAGTTTCACACTTTAATTATTTTTAATAAAAACTTACGTTGACTACATTTCCATGTCCAGGATAAATAATTGAAGATTTAAGGCCTAAAATCGTTTCTAAAGAATTCATATAATCGAATAAATCTTCAAAAACAGCTGTGCCTTCTCCCAAAATACAGTCTCCACTAAAAACTGCATTTTCTTCCAATAACAACAAGACTACGTGATCGGTTGAATGTCCAGGTGTATGCAACACTCGAATTGTTGCTCCTTCTACAGAAAATTCTTGACCATCTTTCAACAAATTGTATGGTACATCTACAGAAAATTCATCTTCTTTACCCATACAAGGATGTTTCCACACCTGACAATAAGCTAAAAAAATGGATTATTACTAACGGGCAACTTTGTGAGTGGTCCTTCTTACATGAATCGTCGAACTTTAAAATTTCTTTAACACCGCCAACGTGATCGTGATGCCAGTGAGTCAAAAAAATGTGAGATAATGTTACTCCTTCGTTAATCATGACTGCTTTTAGGTGATTTATATATTGTGGAACACCTGCTTCACCAGTATCCAAAAGGATGCGTCTATAAATTATAAATGAGACTGTTATTCAATTGAAAAGTAAAGGTTCGTTGTTAGTCGAAAATGATGTTTTTGACAATAAAGCAAGGAAGAACAACGTTAACGTTATGCGGGCTGAATTTGATTATAACAACAAGCTTACTTTTGGAAGGATTATCTAAAGTAGTTAAGAAAAATTCAAAAAAATTAGATTTTATGAGAGAATAGACCTTTGACCTAATACATAGGAAAATCAAAAATTAAAATTGGAATGTTAGAAGAATACAGTGATGAAAAATTCTTAGAAGTTGTTAATATTAATTACTTTGTGAACATGTAGCTTTCTCAATAATTATTTAATTATTATCACGTGAATATTACTCAATGGTAGGAAAATGTTAGTGGCAATCTATTATTTTATAGTGCTATGGAAAATCATACAAAAAAATAAAATTTTCTCAAAATTACCTTTTGCCAGTGCCAATTAAATACGTATTTGTGCCTTGCAAAGTCATAACTCCAGGATTACATCCTAAAATTCGTATAATTCTTGATGACAATTGTGTGACCACAGGAATAACGGCTGCCATTTTTATATTTCGTGAGCTCGAATGCGCGCGTACTACAACAATTTCAAATTGAAGCGCTCTTTTAAAGAAATGCAGATTAATTTTTCCTTGATACGAGATAACACTTTTTAATAATAATAAAATATAATCTTTACAAAAGTACATAGTACATGAGCTCTAAACTAAAAGGCCATATTTTTTGTTTTGACTAGCAAATCGTTGATCTCATCTTATCTCTGATACAAATAAAAAGTATATTCGACTTTGGTTTAAAATTTACATTAATCTGACATTCACATTTTAAATATATCCTTCAACGATTTTTTGTAAACAAAGTAAGTCCTGAAAATTAAACAATTTTATTCAACTGCGTCAAAAAAAAATTTCCATTTTTTTTTAATTTTTCGCCATGCAAAAATAACAATAGCAACGTCAATTTTAAAAAAACGACGCTAAAGATCTTTACTGATCTTTACGTCCCTATCTAATTAACAAATATGTTGTAAACTTAACACTTACCTACAATAATATTCCTTTTTTGGATGAGCTCGCTAGTAAAGGTATTAACAATACTCTATACTGGGCACTTCTTCCAGATTCCAGATTCTGGAAAACTATTAAATAATGGAACTTACACAAGAAGATTGAACTTCAATTTAAAATAAAATTCTAAACCCCCTTCCCCTTCTATAAATTACTAGGTACAGTCATACAGTGGTTTGTGTTCACTGAAGTTAGTGCTTCACAATTTTAATTTAAATGCCCTTTGCTCTTGAGAGCACTTCAAAAATCGTTTTTTATTTAAAAAATCTACTTATAGATAAATGTTTAGGTTTTACATAAGATAAACATTTGAACTGGTTAAAACTACAATTCTAAAACTACACTCTTTTAATTACAATTAGATGATAATCCATTTTTACAACTTCTTTGTCAGGGTCAGTGACTAGAGTTTTAGACTATTTTGAGAAGACGAATTATCTTTCACCTAATCACTACAAAAAAAGAAAAGTGAATTGAAGTGTGAGCATGACTTGGCCAAAAGTGTGGTAACAATTGAACCGTAAAAATGATTATAGGTACACTACAAAAGTCTTTTTCAGTCGACCACTATGTAATATTGCACCTCATTTTTAGTTATGAAAAGTCCAATATTGTATAGTTCCAACTTCTATCTACCGATTTTGACTTTATAATCCCTTTGTAACCTTCACAAAAGAAAAATATGTCACAAAAGGAAACAAATTACCAAAGGTGTAAAATGATTTTTAATTTATCTGTAAAAATGCTAGTTCTTGAAGCAGGGTCGTATTTTTTTTCTAGTAAATATTAAGTATGCATCAACGTTAATAAAATTTACCTGAATTTGCTATTTTAAGTCTTCATACTAGAGAGAAAATGCACCCCTGTTTCCATTGTTTTTACCAAGTTTTTACCATTTTACCATTGTTAGTGTGTTTTCTGTTGTTGAATATTTAAAAGCTTAACCCCTTTTGTATAAGGATTATAAAGTCAAACGAAAAAGCCCAGGTCCGACTATACACTAGGGTGGCTCTTATTTAGCTACTTTCTGAATTTTATTTTTGCCGCCCCTGCCTTGATTGCAAAAACAACGGATGTGGTCATACAAGGGACTTTTTTCGTCCGTCAAATCTTGGAATTTTGAATTTTTTTTTATTAAAATTTTATTTAATATCTAATAAATAAATATAAAAAAAACTTTAAAAAGTGCACTAAAGAAGCGTTTGGGTATTGAAGGTAGGCATAAAAACATTTCCTCGTATGGCCACATACGTTGTTTTAATTATTAAATTTATTTTTATGTTAATATAAATTACATGATATTAAAAAAAAATATTTTTTAAAAACTGCTTTCGTCCGGAATCGAACCTAGAACTTCTGCGCGTAAGCAGAATTTTTAGACATAAACCGACATAAACTGTCTGAAATACTATTTTCAATTTTTATTAAATTGGCATAAATTGAAGTTCAAAATAAATATTATTTTATGTGTTCAGAAATCTAATTTTCCGAGCTTTCAAAATATTAAAAAATGTACAGGGTGTTCCTAAAAATTTCGGTATTTTTGTAATTTCCTGTTTAACCGGAAGCGTTTTGTTAACCGAAAATAGTGTCAAATAATAGATATTCATGAGATTGATACATATCAATTTTCGAGTTTTAATTTCTATTACAAAAGAAATTAGAGATTTTTGAAGTATTGACATTCAAATAATCATTACTCCAAAACGGCTCGAGCGATTTTGATTAAAATTGATATTTCGATAGAGAATTACGTTTTCTGTAACATATCCAAAAAAAGAAAAAATATGGCAGAGGGAATTTTGAGAAAATCCATTTCAAAATTTTGACCTATTGTCTCTTAAAGGTAGGTAATTTTGAAACAATTTTGAAAATCGACTTATTTAAGACGAAAGCGTTATATTTTGGCTGTACAATGCCGTTTTGAAATTTTTATAATAATAATTACCAGTCAAGTTATAAGGGAAAAACCACAATATGGAACAATCGTTCTATGGGCCGCTATTTTGAATAAAATAATTTGAAATTTGTTTTTTCAATTGAAGCTCACATGAGGGTCAGTTTAAAGCTACACTTAAGTTTAGGGGTCGATTAAAATACTCAGCTTAATTAACAAATTAAACTAACACAAACCCTAATGACCGTTTGCACCGCTTACAGATAAACTCTGGCGGATAAGTTTTCAAAATATAATTCATTTGGCATATAAACTAAAACCGGTATCTTATAGTTAGATGGATATAGTTAGATTATAGTTAGATGGAGGTGCAAAGGTTTTTGACAGCTTATCCGCCAGATAAACTATCTGTCAGTTTATCTGTAAGCGGTGCAAACGCCCATAAGTGTAATAGGTTTTTGAAATCAGTTATTTATGGGGAATCCAAAAATGATAAAATATATAGCATGTTCCATTTAAAAAGACGCGGATGATGTCGTACCTCGGAAATATGTCACCCTATATAAATTATTATTTTGTCAAAAAATGCGAAATTAAAAATCTAAATCGACGTGTACGAGATTTTTTTCCAAATATTTTTATATGCGAGATAATCGCTATATTCCTTACTTTATACACACACTGTATAGTAGTTACCTATTATATTTTTATGTAACCTACCTATAATAAATTATTATAGGTGGAAATGATTCAAGTATTAAATGAAACGCATATTATTACTATTAGTAGTGATACTATCATAAAGTAACCAATATAATAATAATAATTAATAATATTAATAATTAATTACTCTATGATAGTATCTAGTTTTTTTATATGTTTTGGACGATGGAAGCAAAATTATTAATCTAATTTCAAAAAATTTTTATATAGGTATTCTATATTTCTATATTCATTTCTAACAAAATGAAAATATGTACTATAAATATGTATATGGGGAATTGGAAAAAAGTATTATTTTTTCAAAATATCCAGGGACGTAGGTATGTCTATTCTTTTAGTTAGCGATCGCATTCAAAAATTCTACCACTTTATGGTAGAATTTTATTATAGACATCTTATTTTGCAACAGAATATCTAGTTTTAATGCCGGCGAACCGGGCGATTTTAACTTATCTAGAATAGGTTTTCATTTGTGGAAAAACCTCAGAATTTCGGAAATTTAAGGTCAAAAGTGAAAAATATGGAAAAACTGAAAATTTATCTTCCAATTATAATTTACTGTACCTAAGGTTTAAGGTTATTTAAATTTTAAATGATTGAAGAAATAGATTTAACTAGAAGATTTCTTCCTTCGATCTGCATTATTATATCGCCTTGTTAGTGCAAAACTACACTATCTCCTAAATCAGGGGCGGCCAACCCAAATGATCTTGCGGGCCACTTTGGAAATGTATTATAACTCCGCGGGCCGCAAATAAAATTATAATCCGCTCATTAGATTTAGATACACTATATAAATATAAATATTTATAGGGGCTTAGGAACCCTAGGCCGGTAGCCGGTAGGGACTTAACCCTCAAGAAGGGCGCATGCACCGCTTTATGGATAACGGTGTCCCACTTACTAAACGAGAAGCCTTCAGCCACTGCGTGACCAGCACCTATAGGGGGGGCAGGTGCTAAAACTGGTGCCGCACCTGGGACTTCACCCCTCCCACAGCACTTGGATCAAAGCAAGCAACTTGGATCGGTAACGGCCGGGCACTTTCGCCCCTAGGTTAGGTCAGATTAGGTTCGAGATAGATTACGGTCAACCGATAAACATATCAAGAACTCACATCTTCACGTCCCCTGGTCTAGAACCAGTGTCCCTATCACCAACCAAGAGTTTAAAAAACTCAGTGCTACTGGTGCGTCTCGTACCTGACTCTACGCTAGGAAGAGATAGCAAGCCGAAGCTAAGAAACACACCCTGGTGGTCTTATGCATTCTGCCGTTACATTAGGTTAGGTTAGATCTGGGCTAGAGTCTCCACAACTACTGTCACAACTCATGACACAACATGACCTACATCCTCTTGATCCCTCCACCAGACACTGAGTCGAAGCTCTCCCAACTTTAAGCGCTTACGAGCCGTCCATTCCTTGGATACCAATACGAGATTGGGTAGAGTCACATAAGCTAGTCATACTCCATTGGTTGGTTTATCACCGCGGTGAGCATGCCAGCGGCCAGTTTTGTAATGCTCGTCACCCGCCAAGCCCGCAACTCCTTTCATGCGGCACTCTACTCATTTCATTCTACTGTCAGATGCACCCTTTTCACCCTAGGTATCCTCCTAGGAATCAGAGTTCCCTACTGGCAGTTTTACGGGTGCATCGGAACAAGTCCAACATACACCCCCTACTACCCTTGTAGTACAAAGGCCAGTTTTGTAACGCTGGTCACCCGCCGAGCCCGCAACTCCTTTCATGCGGCACTCGACGCATTTCCTTCTTACTGTCAGGTGCACTCCTTTCACCCTAGGTCCCCATAGAAATCAGAACTGCCCTACTGGCAGTTTTAGTATTTTTTTAATACATTGTTTTTCATTACTTTGGCCATTATAAAATAAGTATATTTTGTAAAAGTGTGATGAATCTCGCGGGCCGCAAAAAAGTTCAAAGCGGACCGCATGCGGCCCGCGGGCCGCGGGTTGGCCACACCTGACCTAAATTGCATTGAAGAAAATTCGATTCTTTGTTTTTATTTCTCACTTTCAGTTTAATATCTTATCAATATTATTTTAAAGATGACAACTGAAGTAAGTAGTCATTTTGAATATGTAAAGGGGTGACTTTTTTGCCTCATAGGCCAAAATTGATTTAAAAATTAATTTAAGGCGTATTTGGAGCATAGTTTGCTTGGTTTGCATTGATAAATCAACCTTAAAACAATCCATTTTCCCAATAATCCCATTGAGAGATGATGTGAGTGCAGTTTTGCACTCACAAGGCGATATGTAGGCACCTATGTTAAACAAACTATGGAGAAACCAAAACTGTAATTTTTGCGGCTCCTGACCCCCTGGCGCTAATTATGGATTTTATTTATTTAAAAGCTTATTTCGTCAATGCAATTATCAAAATCGGTTCAGTATTTACTCAAGGGAAGTCAAAAGTAAAAAAGAGAAGCTCCTATAATCTCTAGAATAATAAAGTTTAAGTTTTTTTTAATATTTTTCTATTTTTTATACATTACTAGCAGGACCCGTGGGCTACGCCACACGCCTTTTAATTTAGCGGCTCCTTAGTTTGCAAAACCCTTGGCAAAACCTTTCAAATCTTAATTAGGTATATATGAGCCCAACATACTCTACAATGTAACAATAAATCGATATTGTGAAATTTGTGGGCATACGAATGTATGATAAATGATAATAATATGTAGAAGCAAAAAAAGGCCGCTATGATGTCTATTAGGAAAAAGTTGGAAGCAGGTGCTTTTTATCTTGCACCACCAATGACGGCACCTCCACCACCGTTTCATCAGAACCGTTACCTCATGAAACCCTCTACAACCACCTGCTTTCATTTTAAGTAGCACCGCCGCCTTAGGGACCTCTATAACCCCCCGCTTTAATTTAAATTGGGAGGCACGTGCACCACTAATGTAAACATTGCCGCCACCAAGCTCACCAAAATCCCCGCTTCAGGGCACCCTACAACCACCCGCTTTATTTTAATTGGGAGGCACATCCACCACCAACGACAGCACTTCCGCCACCGGAATCACCAGAATACCCTCAGGGCACCCTACAACCACCTGGTTTTGTTTCATTTGAGAAATACGTGCACACCACTAACGCCAGCACCACCGCCACCGATATCACCAGAACGCCGCCCCAAGGACCCCAACAACCACCTGCTTAAATTTCAATTAGGAGGCAAGTGCATCACTTAAGCTAGCACTATATCGCCACCGAGAACAACAGAAGTGCCGCCCCAAAAACCCTTACAACCACCCTCTTTAATTTCAATTGTGAAGCACGTGCACCACTAACGTCAGCATCGCCGCCACCGATATCACCAGAATCACCGCCTCAGGAACCCCTACAACCAACCACTTTAATTTCAATTGGCACGTGCATCACTAAAGTCAGCATCACCGCCACCGAGTACACCAGAACCGCCGTCTTAGAGACCCCTACTACCACCCGCTTTAATTTTAGTTAAGAGGCACATGCACCTTTAACGTCAGCATCGCCGCTACCGAGTACACCAGAACTGCCGCCTCAGGGCACCCTTCAACCACCCGCTTTAATTTCAATTTTGGCACGCACCGTTAATGACAGTACCGCCGTCTCAGGGAACCCTATAACCACCCGCTTTAATTTCATTTGGAAGACACGTGTACCACTAACGACAGCACCGCCCCCCCACGTATTACCAACACCGCCTCCTCCGTGGCTCCCACAACCACCCGCTTTTATTTCAAATATGAGGCAGTACATTTCTTGGCGAATTTGTTAGAGTAGATTTTTAAAAGTAAAATTTGAAATATTAATTTTTATGTGTCAATAAATTATAGAATTTAAGTAACTTGAAACCATTAAGGAACGCATTCAAAATTGATTTATAGTTCATGGTACATTTCTGTATAACGTAGTTTTAAATTTTAGTTTTTGAGAGTTCTCTCACATTTTTGCTAATTTCTAAGCCCCCAGTTGACATATCGTAATCATACCTAGCCTATGTTACTCCCAAAAGTACGGTCTATATGTGAAAGAAAAAATTATTAAAATTGGTTCGGTGGTTCGCGAGATCTTAAGTAACGCACATACATACATACATACATACAAACATCTTACTTTATATATTAGTATAGATAAAGTAAGATGTTTGTATGTATGTATGTATGTATGTATGTATGTGCGTTACTTAAGATCTCGCTAACCACCGAACCAATTTTAATAATTTTTTTTTTCACATATAGACCGTACTTTTGGGAGTAACATAGGCTAGGTATGATTACGATATGTCAACTGGGGCCTTAGAAATTGGCAAAAATGTGAAAGAACTCCCAAAAACTAAAATTTAAAACTACGTTATATGGTTATACAGAAATGTACCATGAACTATAAATCAATTTTGAATGCGTTCCTTTATGGTTTCAAGTTAGTTAAATTCTATAATTTATTGACACATAAAAATTAATATTTCAAATTTTACTTTTAAAAATCTACTCTAACAAATTCGCCAAGAAATGTACTGCCTCACATTTGAAATAAAAGCGGGTGGTTGTTGAGGGCCACGGAGGAGGCGGTGTTCGTAATACGGGGGGGGTGGTGCTGTCGTTAGTGCTACACGTGTCTTCCAAATGAAATTAAAGCGGGTGGTTATAGGGTTCCCTGAGATGGCAGTACTGTCATTAACGGTGCATGTAATTGCCAATTGAAATTAAAGTGGGTGGTTGAAGGGTGCCCTGAGGCGGCAGTTCTGGTGTACTCGGTAGCGGCGATGATGACGTTAGTGGTGGATGTGCCTCTCAACTAAAATTAAAGCGGGTGGTTGTAGGGGTCTCTAAGACGGCGGTTGCACGTGCCAATTGAAATTAAAGTGGTTGATTGTAGGGGTTCCTGAGGCGGTGATTCTGGTGATATCGGTGGCGGCGATGCTGATGTTAGTGGTGCACGTGCTTCACAATTGATATTAAAGCGGGTGGTTGTAAGGGTTTTTGGGGCGGCAGTTCTGTTGTTCTAGGTGGCGATATAGTGTTGAAATTAGTTATGCACTTGCCTCCCATTTGAAATTTAAGCAGGTGATTGTGGGGGTCCTTGGGGCGGCGTTCTGGTGATATCGGTGGCGGTGGTGTGCACGTATTTCTCAAATGAAACAAAAGCGGGTGGTTGTAGGGCGCCCTAAGGGTATTCTGGTGATTCCGGTGGCGGAAGTGCTGTCGTTGGTGGTGGATGTGCCTCCCAATTAAAATAAAGCGGGTGGTTGTAGGGTGCCTGAAGCGGGGATTTTGGTGAGCGTGGTGACGGCAATGTTTACATTAGTGGTGCACATGCCTCCCAATTTAAATGTAAGCGGGGGGTTATAGAGGTCCCTAAGGCGGCAGTGCTACTAAAAATTAAAGCAGGTGGTTGTAGAGGGTTTCCTGAGGTAACGGTTCTGATGAAACCGTGGTGGAGGTGCCGTCATTGGTGGTGCACTATAAAAAGCACCTGCTTCCAACTTTTTCCTAATAGACATCATAGCGATCTTTTTTTGCTTCTACATATTATTATTATCATACATTCGTATGCCCACAAATTTCACAATATCGATTTATTGTTAAATTGTAGAGTATGTTGGGCTCATATATACCTATAGTCCCGCCAGGATTAAGTCAATTATGACGCATCGCAGTATGTAATAAGAAATGTCGGTATAAAATATTTTTTCTTTGTCTAATATTGTAATAAAAAAAGACGTACATAAAAACATACGTCTGCTGTATAAACTATATGATAGATAAAAACGTATGTCGAGCATTTCAGAATTTTATTAGATGTCAGCTGGATGTTTTGAGGTTATGTTATGTCAGTTAAATTTAAATTAGTTTTTTAAATAAAAATTAGTTTTTTCTTTATCACAAAATTTTTAACGTAATGAAGTGGTACGATATAGTACATGGAAAGTTTCTTTGAATGAAATGGACAGCCACACAATAAATTATTGACGATGGTTTTCTTCAAAATTACCTAGCTTTCTCTCAGAAGTAAAATTTTCGGTTGCACTTTTTACTATTTCATACAAAAATTCCGTGTAACAAAAATATTGATTTAAATTAATCAATGCGCTTCTGAGAAGATCTTTGGATTCCTCTGCACTTAACACAATTTAACGAATCAAGGAGTTGATAACTGGGCTGTAAAATGTTATAATAAACTCATGAAGTTGTGTACCTATGTGAGCATCGACTGAGTAATTATTTTTTCTAAAATTGTTGAATTTGTTGATTTGCTAATCGTGTGATGTTTTTATCGTCGGTTTTAACAGTGACAAGATGTGGGTTTCTTGGGTTCCAAAACCCAGTGCCTCTGCTTCTCACTGTTTTGCCGCCCTTGAGTAAGTCTATAAGCAAAATAGCATTTATACTAGATCATTGATCATCGAGCGACCCAACGTCCTAAAACGCAGGTTTACATTCCACCGTGTGCGTCAGAATCAGACATTTTCAAAAAATCTTGACTATTAAACTTTCTGTCAATAGATAAATCGATCGGAAATCTGTTATTAGGTTATTACACTTCGATTGCTTTTCATTCTTCGTTTAAAGCGTTTCCTGGAATGTATTCCATAATTTAGGACGGAGAGAAAAACTTAAAATAAAGTAAACTGGATGTACAACTTTATTTAATTTAAAATTCCCGCTTAAAATGTACATCGCAACATACTGTGTCGCCACCACGGACAAACAATGAATTAACTTAATTAATTTTGACGTTTCTGAAATTGTGTATTAAGAGCAGACATACGTTTACAACAGATTGATGCTTACACTTTAGAGCGATGAGTCATAATTGACTTTAACCTGCCGGAACTTATAATTAAGATTTGATAGGTTTTTCCAAGGGTTTTGCAAACTAAGGAGCCGCTAAATTAAAAGGCGTGTGGCGTAGCCCACGGGTCCTGCTAGTACTTTATATATTAGTATAGATAATATCAAGTTCTATCTAAACACCAAAAAAAGGGCATCATTTTAAGATTTTAATTAATTAGACTGTTTTATTATTTAATTAAAAATAGAAGCACGCGAAAATAAATTCTAAATATAAATAATTTAACAGTACATTAAACAGTTGACGTAAACATTTTTGTTTGTAAGTAAATACGCAAAGAAGAGCAAATTAAAATTTTAAAATCGCTACAACGACGATAAGATATCAATTTTGGATAAAAACGAGTCAAGACCTTCTGTAAAAATAAAGTCCCACGTGCGCATCTATATTTTTTATAGTTCCAGAAGATCTATTACCGTTATGGAAGGCCTTGCATGGTTTTTAAAAGCGTCTTGTTATGGAATAATTTAGCTTACATGAATCAAAAATGATCGATTCACTGAAACTCCTTGGTTGTGTCATCAACGGCCCTAGTTGGGTAGGGTATTCCTGGTCCTGTAAGGTGTTCGTCTACTACGCAGTATAAAGAGCTAATTTGTCATTATAATGAAGTGTTGATGAGTGACGCGTTTGAATAGAATCTTTGGACTCCTAACTTTTATTTACTTCACTATTATGACGCTTTCAAAGGTCATGTAGGGCTTCCTAGCGTATATTTGATCTTCGACGCGACTATGAAAGATTGAAACGCATAAAAAAATTTATATGCTATGATACGTTATTCCAAGAGACTTTTGGAGTCAGTATGAAAATTCTCAGACGACCATCAATTTGTTTAAGTCTAAACTCTCAAGTGCAAGTGCCCATGCCTCTAGGCCACAAACTAATGAATAAGTGTTTCAGCTAATAACTTAGATTAATAAGTACGTGCAATTACCCAGTACGTCTCTAACCCAGTACTTTTCAACCTTTTTTCATATGTGGCCTATTTTTTAATATTACATCTTGGCAGGTCTTTCAAAAATTGTTTAGACTTGGCTGCAGAGACCATTGAATCGCATCGACCTCTTGGGAACTCGCACGATTTAATCACGGCAGGTCTTGAATATTTTGCAAATATTTATGTGAGTGAAAACTACACATTTAATAAATAAGTGACTTAAGTTAATGCCTTTTCAAAAAAAAAACTAAAATTATGGAACTGGAACACATACATAAAGCAAAAAATGTAATCGTTTGCAAATAAGTTTGTTTTATCAAAATTTGTCTTACAAGACAGAAGAGCAAAACATCGAAATATTACTTGCAATTATTGAAATTCATTTTACAACTTTGGCAAGAGTATCAAAAAGTATTTTGTTACCCCGACGACATCGTATAGTAGTAACTTAGCAACGAGAGGGTTAAAAACTTTTAGCGTTGCATCTAAGTGAAGCTAAAGTGGTGACCCCGACGTGATTTGTTGTTGGAGTGAGGTCATTCGTTGAATAATGTCCATCTTAAGGGCGATATTGGGTGGTGCTAAAACGATCTTCCGTACTTCCTTAATTTGGGCGACACTCAGTTAACTACATGGTCGAATTTTGTACGTTCGTTAGTTATTCCGCCTTGCTCAAACGCGATCTCGGTAATGATAAACCATGCTTTTTGATCTTCCATCCTCCATCCATATTGAAGATAGCTTCACCGCAATCTTGTTGATTTCTCCACGTGATGGTCATCACGTTTGGATGTCGGTTTTTTAATACATTTGCAAAAAGATGCCAAGGTATGTGTACATCGTACTCCACATAATTGGAAATCTGTATTGTATTATACGATATCATATGTTCTATATTCTATTATTAGATTCACATTCAATACGATATGGGTAATTAAGTGGTAAATCAATTAAAAAATAAAATGTAATCTTAATTATCTCGCAATTCATTATTAAAATTGGAAACTAATTGTATAGTTTTTAAGAAAATTTGGGGTATTACTTTAGTAGACCAGAAGTGAATAGTTTATCTTATCGCTCAAAAATATTTTATATTTTTAAATAAATTATATAAACAATTAAAAAAAATTAATTAAGGTTAAACTACATTATCTACATAAGATAAAAATATGTAGTTCATATAAACATGGTCAAGTGCAACTGACTAAGAACAAATTTCAATAAATAAAAAATTAATTAACTCATTTTAATTGACAAAGATACCAAAAGTCCACAATTACATAAAATGTACATTTATCTTATCTACAACCCGAAAATAGGATGACTTGATCATATTTTGAAATAATAGTTTGATTGGATTAGGATTATCTGATTGCTTACATCACATCGATATTGGACGATAATCGGCGAACAAAAAAGTTAAACTTACACAATATTAATTAATAATTATTACTGTTTAAACTTTAAACAAAGTAATAATCAAAGACCTAGTTTTGGTACCAAAACATCCTATAAGATTTTTTTTTTTTTTTTGACTTTTGAACCAAAATTTGATCATTATAAAACTGCGTATCTGCTGTGAAACCCGGAAAGTTCGTTTATATGATAACACAAATAATATAATACAATATAATTATGTATTAATGTATTAATAATTACATTAGTATATAAAAAATACTATATGATAATTATATAAAGTTTATAAGATTATGTTAAGGCTTTCAGATTAACTTAAAACCGGCTATAAGTAGTAATGACCTGTCTTTCAAAATAGAATAATAACAATAAATTGATATCTTTTACTTTTAAAAAATAATTCAGACAAGAGACAAGTCAATGGAACATCAGGGACGTAGCTAGGGGTGAGCACAGGTGGGCAATGCCTACCTAAAGACTCGCTCTGCCCACTTGTCTGTGGTCTGCCCACCTCAAATAATTTTGAAAATAAAAGAATTATATTAAAAATTATTAGGTAGGCACTAAATATTGAAAATACCACTGCTAAAACATTAAACTTCAATCAGGTTGTTAAATTTGACTCGATTCATCAAAATATAAGAATTATTTTACACTAGGGTAAGTGCATTTTTTAAACATAATTGTATAGACCTCCCCCGAAATTAAGCTGCTCGAACTTTGCCTACCCAGTATATTAAGTCCAGCTACGTCCCTATTGGAACTAGTAAATATGTGCTTCAGAAATCGCATACTGCATACATAACTCAGGTTGTCTTTCATCAAGAATCAGATGGTTGGATCGAAGCTACCACTATGTGAATGTCCATTTGTTTATCTACTGACATGCTCAGGTTTATATTTACTTCCATATCCATGTTATTCTAAAGCTTTATCAAGCCTTGTCGAGTATTTTTGTTATATTCTCTTCTTGTACTTTGGCTTGTCTTTATCTTAATTTTCAGAATTTTTGTAAAACTACCTATTATTGTCTTGGTCTTCACAATTTATTTTATAAAAAGTTGGAGTTTAGTCCAAAGTTTATGAGACCAACAGTGTTAATATCGATTAAAGACTACAATTCAGTTAAACTGCAAAAATCAATAAATAAGTTTATCAGTAATGTAGGGGAACATGGGGCACAGAGGACATAGTAAGCCTTTTTTATCAATTTCTCTTTTTCTTATTCAATTAATGGGAAACTAATACTTGAATCACCTAGGTACATATGTACCTGAAACAGAAGTAAAATATTGTTTCTTAATTGCTACTGCAAATTGCTGTAATTACAGTTAAAAGAGCGATTACCTGTGGTCCTCTTCGCCCCGATGTACGGGGCGAAGAGGACCGGCAAGTGAGGTAAAGAGGACCATTATTTGCCAATTGAATAAATGATTGTGATATTGTTTTTATCAGTTTATTTCATCATGTTATAATTTTGACAAAATAATAACAACTTAAGATAAGTTTTTAAAAAGAGAAATTACAAAAAAGTATTCATTTTAGTGTGTTGAATAAAACGATCTAAGTATTTTATAAAATAGGCATTGTCCATCTATCCAGTACCATTAAAATATACAAAAGATCCTACTGGACAAGCTTTTATACGTGGATTAATTTTTTCCCTCGTAAATAAAATAAACGAAGACACACAACTACAGATGCTGATATACCATATAAAACACATATTGAATCAAGCGGACCTCTGTACCCCATTGGCGCGCTTTTCTTTGTTTGGAGGTTCATGAGCTAAAGATTATAGGTTAGGTCAAACTTTTCACTTGAATATGTTAAACTAGTATCTTAACAATAACTTATAACGATGAGCTATCATTAACCACGTTTCATATTAAAACAAACAACAAACTAACGTAATTGAAAAATTAGATCACTTCCCGTAAATTTTGAATTTATCTTGTACAGACTAAGATTGTTTACAATACAACTATTTGAATTGCTAGGTAAACTACAAAATGTGTAAATTATGCATTTTTCTTGTTAACTTATAGAGTAAGCATCTGGTTTTAAACTAATCGGGGAGATCCCCTTCGCCTCACCTGTCCTCTCTGCCCCATCTTCCCCTACAGAGCCGGTGTAACACAGCAAGCAAGATGACATGACTTTACCCGGATTTTTCAAACACTGATGAAACTGTTTCTAAACAGTTATCAGTTATCAAGTTATCACAATATTTCCGTATGAAGGTCTATAGATAGACTGCGGAACTTTTGCAAAGAATAGGGCGGAGCCAATGTACTATAACGAAAATGTTTTTGGTAACATCTGGTCGCATCTATAGTATAGTCGCATCAATTTTAGAGATACAGAGAGAGACAAAGAGCACTCACTCCCCCCATCTGTACTACGCAAGATATTGGCTCAGCCCTATTCTTTTCGTAAGTTAAGAGTCTATATTTGTCTTCAGCAAAGATCACCTATTGGGAGTAGGTTAGTCTTCCCCAGTTCAATCACAACGGTTTATAAGATTTATTCATCCACTTGTTGAAGAAATTATTACAGGGCATGCTTTTTCGTAGTAATAAACCTTACAATCTGAATAATTAGTTGCGCGAGAACCCTCCAACTTAAGGACGGAAGGTACTCGCAATATTTGTTGAACTTAATCATTTTTTTTCTGGCTTATAAAAATTTATTTTAATTAATTGGTAATGTGAGGAATGTTAACTAGGGCTGTACTTAATATTTGTAAAATATAAAAGTTATAATTGTTATAGTTTAAAAGATAATTTATTAAAATTATTTACATATTTACGGCCTTAATAACAGTTCAATTAAATCGGCGTTTAAGCCATGTAATAGAGAATCTTTTATTCTAGGGTATGACATATTTTATAATTTTATTAATTATTTGGAAACTTGTATATCGTCATTTTATTAATTTTATTGTGGCTACTTTTGTATTATTGAGGCGTATAAAATTGAATTATATAAGTTTCCAAATATTAAATAAAATTATAAAATATGTCATATCCTAGAATGAAGGATTGTCTATAACATGGCTTAAACGCCGATTTAATTGAACAGTTATTAAAGCCGTAAATATCTAATTAATTTTAATAAATTATCTTTTATACTATAACGATTATAACTTTTATATTTTACAAATATTAAGTACAGCCCTAGTTAACATTCCTCACATTACCAATTAATTAAAATAAATTTTTATAAGCCAGAAAAAAAATGATTAAGTTCAACAAATATTGCGAGTACCTTCCGTCCTTAAGACACATTGTGAAAATGAAGAAAATCCCCTTAAGAAAGAAATTGAGTTTGTCCAGCTAACAAAGAAAGAAAGTATGTGCCAAAACCTACTCGACGAATCAAAATACCTACTTCAAAATACCTCAAATACCTGCTTGTGTAAATCTTTTTATGGTGCACATTGTGTTCGCGGCTATAAAACACTTTAGTCAGTATAACCCATTGAACTCTATTATCTTAAACTCTATTTATTAATGAAGTTCAGTGATATAACTTAATAGCATAAACAGATAGGTAATATAATCTTGAGCATTTGAACTTCGAAATTAGAAATTTATAGAAGATGACGAAAAGGAACCTAAATTTGAGAAAACAAAAACGGACCAGCTCCGGCCCTGCTATATTTGTTATTGAGATTTAAAACTTAAAAAATTTGTAACTGTAATTTAGAAAACTGTAAACAGGAAGAGATTAAATTGACATCATAGCAAACCAACAATTGTTATCGAGAGGACCATTTTCTAATAATATATATCTCAGTTTTAAATGTAGAGGACAATTCGATAAAAATACTTGCAACAAAACGTGCAAGATGTCTTCAAATGGTCAAATTAATGAATTATTTATGTTAGGAGAAATTTTTGAAACTTTGCATATAAACAAGATTATGTTTAATTTTCTATAATCATCGAATAAGTTGTTTGTTCCAGATTAGAATATCTGAATTATTTTTAAATTCTTGGTCTGAAATTTTATTTGTAGACATTACAACGTGATAACACAATAGACAACTCTTAGGCCCGTTTGCACCGGTTCCCCTTAACTACTAACTACAACATAAATTTATTCTCCAGTAGACTTGTTAATGGGCGTTTCCTAAGCAACGACTAGTTTAACTACAACTTAAATTTAACTGAAACTGGTGCAAATGGCCCTAAATAATAGAATTTCAATAATAAGTTCGCTAGATCTAGATCTAGTAAACGAAAATGACAAACTGTTGGGCTATTTCTCTAAAAACAAAAAAATTGACAATTTTAAGAACATTCCCACAACATTTCACAATTTCCTAGAACACAGAAATTCTTTATAGGTATTAGGTACACAGTTTTTGACTGAATATGGATAAATATGGTGTTATCCCTGATGTCCTGGATAAACCACCACCATCAGTTTTAGAAGTTGCATTTTCCGATAGTGTCAAAGTAACAGAAGGTAATGAGTTAACCCCGACGAAAGTCAAAAATAAACCAGCAGTAAAATGGAATGCAGCAGATGGAAATTTTTATTTACTTAGTATGGTCGACCCTGATGCTCCAAGTAGACAACAACCAAAATTTCGCGAATGGCATCATTGGCTAGTTGGAAATATACCTGGTAATAACATATCAAAAGGGCAAACTCTTTCCGATTACATCGGAGCTGGACCACCGAAAAATACAGGATTACACAGATATGTGCTTTTATTATACAAACAACCGGGCAAAATTAGCTTCACCGAGAAAAAATTGAGTAATACATCTGGTAAGGGTAGAGGAAAATTTTCTATGCGTGATTTTGCTAGAAAGTATAATCTTGGAGAGCCAGTTGCTGGAAATTTCTTTCAAGCACAATGGGATACCTACGTACCTACTTTACACAAACAACTACAAGGAAGTTGAGATTTGTAATTCATTTTCGATACCTTTTAATAAACTATTTTGACTTTTTAACGTTTATTCAATTCAACCAGTTTACCATCTTTCTCAACAATTCATAAATGTTGTCAACAAATTGGATGAGTATATCCAATAGCAATCATACGTTATTCATTTATTAGTAGCTAAATACCTAGCATTACAACATGCAGAGTCAATTAATAATTGATTACTACGTATAAATGCTACCTTCACTTATACAAAATACCTATAATAACCCATAAATGCCGCACATCACGCGACCATAATGAATTTATACATTTCAAATTGATTGTTCAGTGAGTTACTATAGAAACTTCAGGTTCGAACAAACTAGGATTGAAATTGTGTACGCATTTTCATAATGTTTAGAGCTTTTGTAACATTGACGTTTTTGTCATTAACTTATTGCTGTATGGATAAAAACGGCGTTGTACCAGATATAATAGATAAATCTCCAGCAGCGGTGTTGGACGTGCTTTATGCAAACAACGTCAAAGTATCTGGAGGTAACGAGTTAACACCGACACAAGTAAAAGATAAACCAACAGTAAAATGGGCTGCAGAAGATGGAAGTTTGTATGTGTTGGTGATGACCGATCCTGATGCTCCCAGTAGACAAGATCCAAAATTTCGAGAATGGCATCATTGGCTTGTTGGTAATATTCCAGGTAATGACGTATCAAAAGGCGAAGTTTTGTCAGATTATATTGGAGCTGGACCACCAAAAAATTCAGGTTTACATAGATATGTACTGTTAGTGTACAAACAACCAAGTAAACTAAATTTTACTGAATCAAAATTAACAAACCATTCTGGTAATGGAAGAGGCAAGTTTTCCATTCGCAAATTCGCACAAAAATACAATCTTGGAGAACCGATTGCTGGAAATTTGTTCCAAGCTCAATGGGATTCTTATGTACCAACATTATATAAACAACTTAAAGATTAAGAAACGAGAAGAGTTTATACAGCAGTAATAATTAACTTTTGCTTTTAAATCGTTTGATAGAAATAAAATAGGCAAATAAATGTAGAACATAATAAAAAATATCAATTAAATTGGAAATAATTAATTTATTACTAAAACATGTAAGAATAATACGTAAATATATGGTAACTATTAACACATATAACAATATATCTTTTTCGTAAAATCATCCCTAATATATAAAATGTAATAAATCTATTAATATAGTACATTTAATAATAAATTGCGACATTTACATTACGTAATTTGTTTAGGCGGTTTTAAACTTATTTGCTGTTTACTTGTTTACTGTTTGATAGTAAAGATAAAATCATACATACATTATGAAATCGTGAGAAACATAATTGGTTAATTGCAAAGAGATATGTACATCAAAAACATTTAATTGTCCTGAAAATTACCTTATAGTTCAAAGTTACACAAGTTCACATAAAAAAATATATATTTTGATAACACAACTTGATATAAAAAATGAGTAGAATCTATCAAGAAGTAAGTAATGTTGCCGTTCAGTCTGCTTTACTATATTTATTGACTCTATTTGTAATAAGTGTTCAAATCGATAAATTAATTCGGTTATAGATAGGCAATTCCACATCACTGAAATTGCATTCTTAGTAACCATAAAAAAACGTTTTTATCATTTGTAGGAAAGCTGTGCCCCTATCTTCTTAAGCTTACATTAAAATTACATACCACATTCCTTTCCACAGCCGTTTTGCATTACAGTAAGTCTTTAAAAACCTTATCAAATTTATAATAAAAAGCTATATTTTAAAAAATTAAAACATTTTTATACAATTCACTAATTAAAAATTAATGGCAGGATTCCAATTCAGAAATATAAAAATATACACATTTACATGATGTCTAACTTTACATTATGTCAATTAACATTCATTACAAAATAGTAAAGCAATAAATTTCAAATCAGAAACATCATAAACATTTGCTACTTACAGTAAACCTTAAAACTATGACAAGGGTAACACATGCAACACCCTGTGTAAATAAGAGATTATTGAAAAACTTTTAAAAGTTACAATTCTATAACAGTCCACTAAAATAAATATAATTTCTTGTATATTTTCTTATGTATGTAATAACAATACAATAGAATATCAAAACAACTATCGTAGTGCTCGAAAAGCTAGTCCTTTCATATTAACATCATAATTGGAAGGGAGCTAAAATAAGAACAGTTAATCATAATAAAAAATACCTAATAAATAGAAACAAACCGGAGCTCCGATTCGAGATAAATATCTGTTTCTTATATGAAAATCAGAATTGGGTTGTAAAAGATCATGTGGAGTCACGGAACTCGTCACTCCAGCCGAAAGTAATTTTTCACGTTCTAAAACTTCTGCTGCTCTGTAATATACAATACTTTAGCTCTATGTAACAACATTTACAAAATAATGAAATAAAATAATGCTTTTGCTTACAAAACATTTTGTTGATGAACAATACGTGCTGCTGGAGTCATGTTCAATGTTCCATTGTTAGATAAATCTACTACTAAAATCACAAGACTGCCTAAATATGCAACTGAAAGGACATTACGAATATTATTATTTAAAAACTATTTTCAATACTTACTTCCTAAACTGCTTATAAAAAATATTTCTAACCATTTATATCCTCCATGATCTACAATAACACCGGCTACCATAGTGCCAATGGCTAGACCCAAATTTTGGATAGATTGGCAACTAAAATAGTACATATATTATTTACCGATTCATTTAAAACTTAAAATAGCATTACATTCCATATGCAGTCCCAAGTTGATGCTCAGGTATCATCAGTGCTACAAGAGGCCACAAACCACTTGCCAAAAGAGAATATGCAATGCCCATAAGACTCTACAAATTTATATATAATGCGTGTTTAGAAAATATGGCATTGGATTGCCTTACCATCCCAATGTACGGATTCCACATTGTATAAGCCAAAATGCAATGAGACGCAATAGTAGCAATTACAGCATGTACTACCCACAAGACATTATTACCAGTTTTGTCAATTGCTAAACCTAACGCTGGAGAACCAACAGCAGATATCAAATAAACTACACTGATACATTTGTTTGCAGCATGTGCTTCCAATTTAAATTTTTCCATAAAATACACTCTAAAATACATTTTGAAAATATAACTTCCTTTAGTAATAATTGAAGGATTACTTACTTGGCCAAAGAAATAAATGGAAAAATAGCAATATAATATGTAACACAAACCAGCGTTATCAACCAGAAAGTAAGGGGAAATTCTTTAATATCCTTTAATTTAATAATGTCCTTATTAGTATTATCTTCTCTCCTTAGTAAACGCTCTGCTCTTTTGTCCAAACATCCAACAACTAATGCGCAAAACATGGAGATAATGCAAGTTATAGCAGCTAAAAGAGAAATTGAATAATATTTGAAACTTATGACAAATTTGCATAATTTACCAATAAACAAAACAATTCCTAAGCATTCATAACTAGAATAGTCTTCCCTAACCTGATCATATAATGGTTCCATTACCCAAAAGTTAACAGCACTACCGACTCTCGCAAAACTAAGCAAAAGTCCAAAAACCATATTAAGTTCTTTGCCTTTGAACCATAATACAGCATAACTATTTTGAGCAACTGCTAATGGTTCAGCACCAATTCTGAATATAAAAAGCTATTTAATAAAATTCAACAGTACATCATTAATTACCCAAAAATAAATCTTCCTAGCAACATAATCCATAAGGAATCAAATAATGCACCTGTCGCAAAGAACACTTGGCCGATTAAGGTAATGCACATGTATATATTTGTTCCTAAACGTACTCCAAATACGCTAAAATTGTTAATATAATAAGGTAAGTAAGATTCAAAAAAGGCAAATTATTACCTGTCTATTAAAACTCCACCTATTACACATACTATCACAGTAGGCCATGAATATAGAGAGTAAAATAAAGAAAATTGAGTAGTTGTAATGTTGAGATCTTGTACAAAATATTGTTGTAACGCTGCAGGATTATCGTAACAAAAGTACGAACCTAAATGGAAATTAAAATTTCTGAGAATTCTAAAATCTGCTCGTTTATCTTATAATAAACAATACTTTATCAATAAGTGTCAAAGATCAATGAATAAACAAAGTAAATTTTTTTAAGCATGAATTATTAACCTCAAATAGTACATACCGAATCCTAACCAGCACATAAAGAATAAGGCAATAAACCTATGTAAACCACTTCTAGGGTTACAACATGTGTATGCAAGTCCATTACTTTCTTCAAACCCCGAATCCGAATCTATACTATCGGTTTCGTTTTGTATACTGGGACTTCCACCTTCCATTGTATTCCAATTGACACCACTTATTTAGCAAGCAAAAATATATTGTCACTAAACACGTTCTTCCTTGTTGTCCATAGTCGTTATTTGGCAAAATTCATATTATTAAAATAAATTATCTTTCAGTTATCTTTATTCAACAAACGTCAACAAAACCACTTAACCACAGAAATCATGAGTTTCAGATGTCAAAAATTAGATAAAAACGAGCAACCCTTATGCCAATCAGTGCTGACACACTAAATACTATATCTCTATTTCAGTCTGCCCTTCAAAGAATCCTTATAAAGATATATCTATATCTCTCTTCTTTGAAATGTGCGTCAGTTGCGACTTGATATAAAACTGTTATTGTTTACATATTTAAAACTTGAGAATAGGGGTACAAGTATTTAATTAATCTCTATTGAAAGCCATATAAGCAATAAAATGAGTTCAGCTAGTAAGGTACGTACATAATACCTTATATTCAACAACTTTTAGAAAACAATTTTTAGGTTATGTTTAGTTTTAATTTTAAAAAATGCGTCTTTGAAAATGCAATAGTTGTTCTATACTTACTTTAAAACTTTTTAAACTATTACTACTCTTAAAAAATTTTAACGTAAATACCATTTAATAGGTGGGCGAAATTTTTACTGCGGCCGGTGCTGCATTCAACAAACTAGGCGATTTAACCATGCAACTACATCCGAACGCAGAATCTCCAGCAGGGTAACTATACAATTTATTTAAAAATACAAAACTTTAATATTTTTATCAGTAAATGGACTGATGAAGAAATTGAGATGCTTAGGTCTGTCGTTAAAACGTTCGCAGATGGCTTAAATCAAATTAGTGAGCATATTAAATTAAGAACAGTGTAAGTTTTAAAAAATCTTAATTTCTTCATAGTTGAAAACTAAAATACTTGTAATTTTTAGATCACAAATTCGAACTGCATTAAAAAAGAAAGCTTTTGAAGATGCAGGTTTACCCGTAAGGCAAATAACAGCAGTACAAAGTCAACCGGCACAACCAAGTACAAGTTTACAATCACAACAAGTCATTTCAAAACAAGAAGTTACTTTAAATATGTTAAATGCATCAGAATCGGAAGTAGACGTTGAGGGATTAAACGAAGAAGTTAAATTAGAATTCGATTCAGCCAGTGAAGAAGTCACGAGTTAATTAACTTTATAATACTTTAATTAATTTTTTATATTAAAATAAAAATGGTACAATAATTTTAATTACAACATTATCTCGATAAATTACAAACTTTAAAAAATACTAGTTTCCTATCCCATTTTGTCCTTTCCGACTCCCCAATTTTAATAACACCTTTGAACTTAAGCAACATATTTTCAATTTCATTTTCTACATTATTTCGAACTTTTAGTTTATTAAATTCACTAAATTCTTCATTTTTTAATTTTAACCTTTTCACAGCAGTTCTGTAGCATTTCCAAGGTTGAGGTTCTATTACCATCAAATCACTTATTTCATAAACATCTTGTAAGAATTGATATAAACCAGCATCACCATTATTTAAGTGAATCCACATTGTGATTGAAAAGCAGAATGTCGCACTAAACCGTTCACAATTAAAAGTTGTTAAATATTTCGATAACAAAGAAATCCTAGCTTCTTTGTTCATAAAGTCAATACATTCAAATGTAATGTTCGATTTAGTATTGCTTTCTTTTGCACGTTTTATTAAAATAGGATCGATATCAATCGCTAAAATTTGACAATTTTCAGTTACGTTCTCACTAAGGAACTGATGCAATGATGAAGTTAAATCCTATAACATAAGCATATTTTACTAACGTGAAAACATTAATTTTATAGTATTCATTACCCCAGCGTTACATCCAATGTCTAAACAAATGAACGGTTCTTCTTTATTAAATATGCTCGTAGGTAAAAGGTTAATTCTGTTTTCAGGAGGATTGAATTTATAATAATTAATAAAGTTTCCATATTGTACTGCTCCTGGATTTCCATCTCGAAAATTTAAAGGATTCATGGCTATCGTACCTACAATTAAGCAAACTGTTTAGGTCATTATCTTAATAAACTAATATATAATTACTATCATAAGTTTTTAGTTACAGTATATATTTTTTAATAATATTTGAACCACCTCTATTCTTTTCTTTGTAAATTTCATTCCTTTTTAATATTTTTATTTTAGGCTAAAATAATGTTAGGTTATGTTCTCCAAGGCCAACGCTATTTTATATTTATATACAGGGTTGGCAGAAATAAGCATAAAGATAAGTTTCAACGAGGACAATCTAAGAAACTATTTGGAACAACTGATTAGAATTATAAAATTATGTGGTTTACCTAAGTTTCTTGTAAAAAATATTTAAACCTTCGTAAATAAAAAAATTATGAAAAGTTTGTGCTTCTAGCGCACACATAAATTTCTACACTGTGGATGCCGATTTGATTTATGTAGATATATATTTTTATTTTATATGAGTATAAGTTATTAATCACAAGTACCTATTGCGTAATAATTAAGAATAACTACACAAGAAAGAAAAGTATACCTACCTATTAAAATTAAACTATGAAAGCAGTTGTAACTTTGACTCAAGTCGTATAAATGTCAGACACGGAAGGGCTGCTGTGCTGGACCGTGCCAAACTGTACCCGATACATCTGCGTCTTATTTACGGAAGTAAAATTTACGACTCGGTATCTTTATCTATTCATTTTATGTATTAATAATTAATGTATTATGTATTCTAGTCAATGTGTTTGCTTATCATTTAAAACTTTAATCAAAATATTTGTTGATCACTTTACAGCGTTAAAGACTCGTCAAAATAATGAGGAAATAAAAGTTTTAGTCAGTGACCAGTGACTTTGTTCGACGTTTGCCTCGTTGTACACAAAATGGAGGTCAGCGAGGGGTAAAAATGCAAATGGTGCTTTATAGAAAAATTTGTTCGCAGTTTTTTGAATTATATTCTGGAATTGTGATGTGATAAATGTTTTACTACAAGAAAAGATACGAGAGACGAATAAGAGAAAAAAAGAAGAAGACTATTTGATCAAGTTTTCCAGGGATCAGGTCGGTGCCATTTACATTAATTTTATATTTTGGTTTGAATGTTTTAATTTGTAAGTGTACAACGGAACGAACCAAAATTTATCCTGATTTTCGAACTTTTTTTGTAACACCAATTTTTTTTTTCTTAATCGGTTGAAACCGAGGGGTTATCCACTCTCTGCAGTCAATGTACAAAAATTGAGCTGTCAACGGTAGTCATCTGCAGTCAATGGCAGTCATAGCATATGCAGTCATGGGCAAGTCAACTGCAGTCAGTGTACAAATTCAAAACAGTGGTTGACCCCTCGGTTGAAACCATTTAATTCAACCTAATTTTGACCGGAAGGCACTTATTCTTCGACTTTTATTTTGTTTAGAAAACTGATTTCTGGTGCCATATAAATTCTTCATAAAGTAGTGTTGTATAATTATGCTTTCCACACACACTTTCCACATTATTTAATTCATTTGTTTTACCTAAATTTAAATTTATTTGAGATTCATTTGTTATTTTATTGTCTGTATCATCACTCAAGGATACTTGATTGCCCTCTTCACAAATCCAATGCATTATTTCACCTTCTGATTTTTTCTATGCTGATGTTTTCACATTGAATGTGATAATCATCTGCAGTACACTGAATGTTATCTTCATATCTATGGTATATTTTTGTCGCATTTTCCGCATTTTAATGGCATTTTAAAATAAATAATAAACTAACACCCATACACGTATTGCACGAATCTGGAGAGAAAACGTATCTAAGGAATGTGGGTTCGGTCTATTACAATTAAATAGCGGAACTCACAATTTGCATTACGTTCCTTGATTTTACATACATATTAATTGTGCCGCTTTATTAATGCAGTTACACAAATAAATTATAAAGATAACGTCACGACGTTATAATGAAGACTGGTTTGGACGATTGCACTTTACCGTCTACTTCATTGGCGTTGCTAAGAATTTAATTTAATAAAAATTAATTACTAAGATAGCAGTAAAAATCAAACTCACGGCGCCTATGGTTTCCATAGAGATAATAGCCCCGCTCCCTTTCCCCTAACGCTTTCTTTGCAGACTCGTACAATACGTAGCTCGCACTCAACTTTTTAAGTGTAATAGCAGTGTTTTACTCATTTTACGATTTTAATATAAATTACTTCTTATGCATGGTCAAATTGATAAAATTAGCTAAATGTCAAAGTATAAAAAATAAAATGTACTAGAAACTAGAACACAACAAAAGATGTCTGCTTTATATGCATAGGGAACCATTGATTTGTCTTGTAGACTAGTTTAATTGAGGCATTCATATTCATACAGTCCCAGCAGAGTCTTAAAGTGGGTTCAGACTACATGATTTCTCATAGGAAAAGTAATATGACTTATCATATGAGAAGTATTATGAGAATCATTAATCATAGCAAAATAATAAACTCAGTCATAGCAAAATAATAGGGAATTTTCAGAATAAAGCTGTTGGTTATTTACCATATTTAGTTAATTACCAAAACCGAACATAAAATTTGGTAAATAACTAACAGTTTATTCTGAAAATTCCCTATTATTTTGCTATGATTCCTATAATACTTCTCATATGATAAGTCATATTACTTCTCCTATGAGAAACTATGTAGTCTGAACCCACCTTTAGGTTCGTCAGAATTACATAGAGATTTTGAGATAGAGACTGGCTCTGAGACTTGTCTGCTAACTACACCAACTCTACTTGATTGGTGTAACAGTTTTTGGGGTATAGGAGAACAGTTTTAGTCTTCATGAACTTAAATATTCAAATAATTTCATCTTAAAAAGCTATAAGCTACCTACATGAAACTTTTAAAGATAGACTATAACTTCTGATATAAATTTTCTAGTACCTAAATGTTAAACTTGCAAAAAAATGGTCCAGTCACCGCATAGTTTGGTTCTTCAATATTTGAATAATCACACCTCGTAAAATTTCGTGCAAAATTATTGTTATATTTATATTCATTTTTATTTTTTAAAGATATTTTCGTTTCCAAAGTATTATAAGATCAGTTTAAATTTTTTTATTGCATAAATAGTGATAATATTCTTGTGAAGAAACGCCCCATTCTCAGAACTCATTTGTATTATCTATTATCAGATGAAGTTTTTTCCAAAATATGTATATCTTCCGATAAGGTAGTTTTCTGACCCTAAAACATGTGGTTTGACAATTAGAAAATATGAGACCATAACACAGAGCACACCCCTATGTCTTTCAACAAGTAACTCGAACTAAACTTGGTGTAGCTCATCACAATAAATCTTTAAAGTTATCACGTTATCAGTTAAGCAAGTGACTTTTTTAACACTTTATCAAATAAATTAATTTTGTGATTATTCCACGCTTTTGAATTTTTAGTTTAATTTAATTAAAGAATTTAATAATATAAATAACCACAATCGGGGCCGCAATAATTGTAACCTCCACAAAACAAGATTTAGTAGCGTAGGATTTATTTTTATTTGTATTTTATTATCTTCTATTTGTCACTGATAAAAAACAACGTATTAAAATTAAGTACTAAATGGCTTAACAATATAAATGGCCCATGTTCATTGTCGAAAATTCCAATTTCTTATACCTACCAGCTACCGCATAATTTATCTCAAGTATTTGCTTTACAATAATTTTGAAGGATCAAGTGCTCAATAAATAACATTTAAACGATTTAACATAGTGTAGTAGAGGAATTGAAGCACTAGTGTTTTAAATATAATTTGCAAATTGCAAACAATTGTCCTCGACCTGATTAAATCAGACCTTGTTATTGACGACGTTTGTCCTCTTAACCCAGTTATGCTTGACCTAAGTCAACTAAATTTACATCAATTCAAATTATGCATTAGATATTATACTTACTTAAGCTTATGTTACGGTGTGTGATAATAATGGATATGAAGGAGATTACGTTAAAAATTTTCCTTTTTCATGATAACCGTTTTCACCAGTTTCTGAAATATTTTTCTGAGGTTTTTCACATCTCATCGGTTATCGCGTACTATTATACAACTCTTCATGTGCATTTGTGCATATATATTTTTTCTTACTTCTGCAAATAGCAAGTGCATCAGCGGAACTGAGCAGTTTGTTTTATTGCAAATTAACTTGAAATAATTAAATATCTCATCAGTAACAGGTAACAACCTAACAGGTTATAGGTTAAGTAATAAAATATCCATTTTACTACTCTACCAGAATGTTTTCACATAATAATAACATGGTTTAATCAATAATTATTACTACGGTAGAAAGTTAAAACATTTTATATCACCAGTCAGAGACGGAGTTAGCCCACTACCACACCATACATGGTACAAAACGTCTCGTCGTTGACAGTTTAACTACTTGTACAAGTCGTTTTACCAAACCTTGACTGAGTTGAGTTCATGGTCTTGTAAAATTTAATAAACTACTCCATTTTAATAACCAATATAAATAATCTTAAATTAAATCAAGAATAACCCATTGCCTTAATGAGCATAGTAACATAGTGATAAATCAGGTTAACTTGAGGCAGTCCTTTTTTGGTACAACGACGGAAAAAAAAAGGAGAAATAAAAACAAAACTTGACTATAGTTACATTTGTCCAAATTCAAAATTTGGTCATGTGAAGGCGGTTGTTGGCATTAAAGTACTTTGCCATGTTCCACACTCCAGAACCTCTTCCTAAAACGGTCTTCGATTACAGTAAAAAAATTATTTTGACGGTTTGGATTTTAGACCAAACTGATGTATGTGTCCAAGAATTTAACCAAAAAAAAATAAATTAACATAAGCGTAGGTATTTTTTTTATTCATATTAGTTTATTATATCTTAGTACCTGTAAGAAAATTATAGTGGATGATTCATAAATGGTGAGTCATTGTTCAACCGTTGAAATATGAACGTTGAAAAAATTGAATGAAATAGTATTTTCAAAAAATAATTATTTTGTTATCCTTTTAGAATTATTTTCTTTTGGCTTATTAAAGGTGTGGATTATGGGTTTGTTAAATATAACTTGTATTTGCGCATATTTTACTAATATAGACTAACCTCGGTTTGCGAAAAAGTACGATAATGTAACAAGTAATTAAAATGACATACTTAAACAACCAAGGAACCGTAGTCAATGTTAAAGTATTGATAAATAATTATATCTCTGTAATCAACTATTATTTTATGGTTTGTAGTTGTTGTACTCGTCGGTGATTACTATTTCCCTGCAACCCATCATTAGGACAAGACGGTATTCGTCTGGGCTAGTACGTCTCTGTTATGGTTGTATGCATCTCATATCAACTGTTTTATTGGAATTTATTAATTTCTAAGGGCCAATTCTACATTACATATTTATCTCTAGGATTTAATTTTAGTTCCAGTATTAAGAGGTTTTAACAATAGCGTGAACCGGTTTATACTTTTCACGTCTTTAACGTAACCCTGGTTTGAAAATTTTCGACATACAACGTCAAAATGAGACCATGTGAGTCTCCAACGCAAAATGTCAGTTTTCTTCATTTTTTTAAATGGCACCCCCTATTTTCGATTTCAGGAAAAGAGAGCCCCTTTTCTAAGCTTTCTAATGATATAATATTTTCTAAATCTATTCACTTTTAAAATTCAACTTTTATCCCATTTAAAAAAAAGAAAAATTACAGTTTGCGTTGGAGATCCACACGGCACAATTATTGCGGTTTTGTCAACTTTGAAAAATATTTTAGAAAGAAGGCGATATTAGAATTATTCTAATGCAAACCGCAGTCAAAAATGTTAATTCCTTACTTTATAGAAGATAAGCAAAGTTGACTTGTATTTTCCTAAAATTCGCAGTATCTTGGCCCAAATCTACGGTTGACCCATTAAACCATACATTACTATAATCGTTCTCGAAAGGGGAATCCAAATATATAAAAATATACAGGGTGTTCCATTTAAAAAAATACAAGTGTGGCCTATAGCATTTAAATGGATCACAAATGGATGCATTAAACTTTTTTTGTTAAATTATAAGGCAAAGTCACAATTCTACGATAACGGAGTGTTGGGACACCCTGTATAATGATCTTTTTCAAGATTATAAAAAAGTTGCATCATTTCAAATCTCAAATCTGTTAATCAGAAACGCTTGAAAATGTACGAAATCTGATTATGCGGCTTATCTAAAATATTTAGCTCGTAACTATTACAGGTTATATTTTTTGGTAACACACGAGTAGATACACTTATCAGTCATCAGTTTGAACACTTTACGTGCGTATTGTATCTACGTGTATATCTAGGGGCTTAGGGCCGGTATTTCAATGCGTATAAACACTGAAGGCCTTTTAAGTGACACCTAAACCAGTTTTAAGAAAAACGCACTTGAATTAAATACTAAATAGCATCTTGGGCAAGGTTTAAAATGTCACTTATAGGTAAACTTATATCCTTTTCATCCATCCTTATTTTCTCACTTTTTCTCAATTTTTACTTCAGGATACTATTTCGACTTTTTTTGCATATGAAGGGCTTCTCTGTTTTGCGATAGAGCTCAAAACCTTCAAGATTTTTACAATAAAATGATTATAGGCTCGATAAACATACTATGGAAAGAGCAAATCATTTTCTGAACGGTGCTTTCTTTACCTTGTCTTCTTACCACAAGCCTTCTTATAAATTTAAAATTTTCAATATTATTGTATTTCTGAGGCTGGTCCCTAGTGGTTCCTTGCATCGCGACCTCTCGGATCTATTGTGCACCTTGGATTTGGTCTTCCCTTATGAGACTTCTGTGCTTTTAATAAAGTCCAGAATTTTTCCTACTGATAAGTTAGGTAGTTCTCTTTGGAGCATCTTCTCTTTCTTGAAAATGCTGTAACGATTTCTTGTGAAAGCCTCACAGTGTAGCAGAAGATGAATTTGAGTTTCCTCCTCCTCTGCATAGTTGATCTTCTTCTGGTCCCATCGTATGCAGGTGGTATTTGAGCTGACAATGGCCCGTTATTATTACCGTTGCCAGTTGGAATTCCTCTCTGCTCGTTGTGAGTATAGAGCGAGTTCGTTTGTCAGAGGGTTTCTCTAGTAGAGCTTTGGAATGTCTCTGTCCAAGAGTTTCCCTCCAGTGTTTGATATGCCACTTCCCTAGAAGTGACTTTATTTCTGTCTTTGCCATTTCATAAGAAATTCATAAGAAATGACAAAGGCAGGTTCTGGTCCAATGGGTCTTATTTTGCAGCCCTCTTTGGCCAGATCGTTAGCTTTCTCGTTTCCTGGTATGTTAGCATGAGCTGGAACCCATACCAGATTGACGAAATTTGTCCCCGCTAGTGCATTCAGTCTGCGGATGCAGTCCGTTACTAGTCCGGACCTCACCTCACAGGCGTTCAGCGCTTTTAGGGCTGCTTGGCTGTCAGATACAAAGAAGATTCTTTGGTTGTGATATCCTCTATCTAATAGCATTTGCGCACATGTTGAGATGGCGCAAATTTCTGCTTGGAAGACGGTTACGTGCTCACCGAGGCTTAAGACTACCCCTTGCCTTAAGTTGCCGTCCCCGACGATTTCAGCTCCTGTACCTATTTGGTTTTTATAGCCGTATGTGTAGAATACAAGTCCATTCAATTTGACTGCCTTGCATTCCCATTCTTCCCTTGTCGAAATGTTGATTTCGTAGGTTTTTTCGATGGTATATGGTTTGGTTATTCTGTCGGACAGCATACTAAGTATGAGGTGTTCTTCCATCTCTCTTAGGATTGAGGCATACAATTTTCAATAAATAAAACCGAGTACTCAACTGGATGGTTAACTGACAGAGCAAATTGGATTCTGAATCAATATATTTTCTCATTCGATGAGTGTTCAATTTGTTCCAGGCACGTAGCCAAGGACGGGTTTGGTTTGCTCACCTTAATGAACAATGAACCGAAAGACTTATGCACAAAAATGCCGATCATAAAATATGTGCAATAAACCGGGCTTCTTTTATTAATGTTAGACAATCAGGTACCTAAATTATTATTTATTCATTTCATAATGCCCATCTAACTTTTTGGGGTTGTCTAAGTGCCTAATTTGAAAGTTCTTAAGTTTCAAATTAGTTGGAATAAAGCGAATTTCTCACCAAATATTGAGATCAGCCTTTTGTGTTGTGTAGGTTTTAATTGAAACGCCGTGTATATTGTAAAACATTTTTACGTTATAAACCGTATCATAAATAACGTATTATATCACACAGTATAGAATACAGAAAGCTCTAAAGTAGTCCACAATGTACATCCAAGTCTACATTACATTTTTATTATCTGCATTTCATATTATTCTGTAAACCTTATTACGTTTGCCTTTTGCCAGATCTAATCCGATGGATTATGGTTTTGGGAATAAGTAAAATCCTCGGTTTATGATTATGAAACTACAAACCGGCTCGTTCCTTATTCGAATTATCTTGGCATCTATGCCATCACCCATCAGGTGTAATTGCGATAATTTAAAGAAACATAAAAATTCCATTTTAAAGTAATGAAGTAATTTACGCATGAGGTAATTATTACTACTACAATTATAATAATTATTTATTCCTATTTTATTCGCTTTTAGTATTGTACACACAATACTATAAATGCAAATCATGATCATCATACAGTGACTTTCAATATTATAAGCTTTATCACCAGTTTCTCATTTCAATGAGCCCTCTTGCATTATTAACCTGAACAAATTACATTATGTAAAAACTATTCTTCCAGCTTCAACATTAACGAGCGTTGACTTTATTGTATTTAATTATAGAGACTCCACAAGAAAAATTATATTGCTCATAAAAATTTTATAAAGTTCGAATAATCAACAGACACTTAATTAAAATTCCAGATGCTTCTCAATATAATGTAATTTTGATGATTCTCAACAATATTAGATATTTCTGTAAACTATAGGTACTTTCAAAAAATATCTTAGAATTCTTTATTTAAAAATTGCAAAGTTATCACATTTTGTTCACGAAATTGAAGTACAGTCAGCTTCACAATTATTGGTCATCCTGGCTATACGCTAGGGTGCTTATTAGCCAACAACGACAAAAGGACAGAAGAAGAGGTTGTTGATTTACTACTTGTTGGCAAAATAATGTTACCCCTCCATTTAAGGGGATATTATGATGGTTGCATCCACAATAGTTAGTGCTAAACGTTTATCCAAGGTGGCCATTAAGTCTAAGGTACATAGTTGCGACTTACGAAATAGATAATACTTAATCCTGAAGCATTTTATGTCAAAATCAACTGCATTTATAAAAATAAGATTAAATTGTAATTAGTTAATTGCGTATTAAGGATGTCGTGTCTCTAAGGCTTTACAAAAAAGCAAACACTATAATGCAGAATAAGCAATAATTGTCTGGAAAAATAATCAAATTGCAAAATTTTAATTGATGTCTCCAATATGATTGCTATTTATAAGTGTATTTCTCAATTTGTGTCAGTATTGCACGTATGATGATACTGCTGCTGCAATTTGTTTTTGATAAAATTTTTAAGTTTCATTGATCTATAACTAGAAAGAATCTAAAAGGACAGTGCAGTATTAGGTGTAGAATCTAATAATAATTTACAATACCTATAATGCTGATTCCTTGGTTTTATGCATTATCAGTTTTCCTTTTCTCTCTTCTTCCACTGCTCAATCGTCTGGCAAGAAGGGGAAAGACGAAAAGAAAAAGAAGAAGGTAATAATAAAGCTGCATGAGCATCCAGAAGTACACGATAACTTCATGCTATAATCACTCACTCACTCTCTCACTGCATAATTTCTGATGCAATAATAATTACCTATTCATGGAAAAACCACTGGTTTTCCAAACTTTTCGCTACACGACTTTCCTTGCTTGACGCCTTTGTTTTACTTGCTTAGCGCCTTCTTCAAAGACCATGCACTCTGCTTGACGCGGTCAGTTCCATCTTAAACTTACACCATTCTATTGTTTCAAAATTGTCTGCCATTTGTAATATAAAATCGCCATTGTAGTTACCAGGAACCAGTACATAACTGTTGAAAAATAATAACATGAACTTTTGCACTGTAAAGAAAGTCATTTCTTTAATTTTAACGGATATTCAAAAAAATTGCTCAATGTCTTACTTTTTCGCATATCATTGACACTTATCACTTATCAATGTTTTGTTCTAAAGTATCAAGTCTTTCGCAAACTGGCAAACTGCAACTATAAAAAAAATCGCAAAAATATAACGGAGACATTATTATGTGTAGGATTATTATTTTTAACAACTTGGTATAGTTTATTTCTTTTAATTTCGCCACTATAAGGTTTTTTATTTTGTTTTGATTAAAACTTCTCTTGCTCGAGATTCAAAGGTTAGCAATATTGCTAAATAATTTTATCTGTCGTCGTTGTAGCGTTTTGCAATAGCACGCGTTCCAAAACTAAAACAGTTATCTGTATCTCGCAAGCTGAAATGATACACCTAAATGCAACTGTTATTGTACTACTAGCATGAATTTATAATTGCATGTTATGAAAGATCAGTTACATAGTTGCATAGTGTTAAAGGGTTATCTTTGGTTTTGACGAATAGATCGCCCTTGCTTGGTAGGCGACAATTATTTGTTTCAGATGTTAATTGCTGTGTGCAAAAATACATTGAATTTTTAAATCCTCTTTTAAGCGAATAAGCATTTCCTCAATTTCCTGTTAGGTAATTCACCGGAGAAGATAATTATGGAGTATTTACCTTGTATTGACATTGACGAGCACAGCTTGAACTGACACTTGAAATTTTTACAAAAAGACGTCTTTTAAAATTCTCGAGAAATAATTTAAAAAACAATAAAAACATTAAGAAATTGTAAACAATTAAAAATTGTTTCACATTAACACTTACATAATTACAATTACAAACCAGCGGATTAGATTATCGAATTAATTTTCTTTAAAAACAGTGGAAATTATTTGAAAAATAATTGACGTAAATAGAAGATGTTTGCTTACTTCGTTGAGCTACTGGAAATCTACCATCACAGGAGTTGTAAATAGAAATTTGCTTAGTTGATTTCGTAATGTGTAATTAACTGGTAAAACGAAATAAACTTCGTATACTATCATACTATCAAGGATCATACTATAAAACGTAATAATTTTTATATACTTTTCCTGTAAGTGAAGTTATAAAACTCATTTTGCTGTATAAAGTTTATAAATGGTTTTGAAATATGCTTTGATCTTTAGATTACATACATTCAAAACCAAAACGATATTTAAATTTTTTCAATGTTTTTCAAGAGCATGGGATGATTCAAATTGGGTCATGATTCAACCCCATTGGAATCGTGGAAGTCATAAGAGTGTAATATATGCCATGAAATTTTAAATGGAAGCTATTTAACCACAACTGGTCCAGTTTTACGTTTTACAATGGTTTTACATGTCCCCGATGGGAGTTTTGCGCCGTTTAAAAACCTTTTATTTCTGATTAGGTTCCTGGCAGTGTCGGCACTGACTCTCTGATAAAAAATTGTTTAACAAGACATGTCTTTTTGACCTTTTCGATCCCAAAAGATCGAAATTGTCATCAACAAGTTGCTATACTAACCTGCAATATTCAACTTTGCTAATTAAAGTGCTTACTGGTTAAAAAATATAAAAATTACTAATAAATAACGAGATTCTCGTGCAGAATCTAAAGAACTCGCCCAGTATTACCATAAATACCTAATGTGCGCTTCATAGAGGTATTGTATAGGTATTAATAAAAACCTACACGCTACACAATAGATTGAATAGATAAATAAATCAAAATTTCTTAATTACTTTACTAATTTTGCTCCATTATTTCGAATTTTGATTAATGATTAATTAGAAAGCACAAAGAACGCGATTTCTTGCTATACGTTTACCATATGGCAAACTAAATTAATGTTAGTGTACTAGTAAAGTTAGCAAGTAGTACCATTAATGGCTGAATGCACTATATTGAGTTTCGCATAATAATTTATAACATAGTCAACACATACCATGAAATAAGTCGTAAAAGAGCGACTTAAAAACAAATAAAAATAATAAATATAATAATGTCTGTAAATTGGTAAAAATATAGAAGAATAAGGTGACACTGATTGTGAAAATAATCAGTTCACTACGTTAAAAGTTGAAAAATGTTTCGAACAATTGAATCAAGTACCGGAGAAAATGGACCTACTTCGTTTGTGTTCGTTTTATATAATAAACTTGATGATTAGTTATACTTTATTATTTTTAAACCATTGTAATCTACTGTTGACATGGTTGTTCATATATAGAGCTAACAGAATTTAGACCAAACATTTTAGGAATCTGATGAGTTCCGACTTCAGAGGTGTGTGAAAAAATGGACTGGAAGAGGAAAAAAATATGTGTGCATGAATAGCTCGGGAAATATGGAATCTAGAGAAAAATTACTAGACTACCATTCTAGTAGACTTTTCTCGCTGTGCGGCTCGTCAGTCATAAACCACATCGCCAGTAAAAACAGTTTTACCTGACTTATAATGTTAAATACTATTACCGATTTCGAGGTGGATGAGGTTGATTATTTAAACACAAAATCAATGGTGCCACAACAACCTAAGTAATATCGCTACACAATTTTGCAATTTGACAACTCTACTCTGAATTTAGACATTTTTGACTTTAAGAAATGCCAATATGGCTCAGCATTTAAGAAGTATACGTTATTTAACAAGAACTAAATCAGGTAACGTGTATAAAATTGAATAAAAAAACTAGATTATCCATTTTTGCTAGTGCACTTCTCTTTTATACTGAACAGTTTTAGTGTTATTACATAATATGAGTTTTAGGACTTTTAGAACCTATAAGCAGTTTCATACAGTTACGGTGGCTTCAGTGCAAGTCAACTGCACCACCACCCAAACCCCCACCACCGGGCACTCCACCTCCCCAAACTAAAACTGATTTTGGAAACTTAAAAGATGACGATAGAATCTTCACAAACATATATGGAAGACATGACTGGCGTTTGAAAGGCGCTATTAAACGTGGAGATTGGTATAAAACTAAAGAAATAATATGCAAAGGAGCAGACTGGATCATCAGTACGTAAAGATTATAAACATTTAAAAAAAATTACATGTGTATTTAGATGAAATTAAAACGTCTGGATTGCGTGGAAGAGGTGGTGCGGGATTTCCATCAGGAATGAAATGGTCTTTTATGGTCAAGCCTGATGATGGACGACCTAAATATTTAGTAATTAATGCTGATGAAGGCGAACCAGGAACATGTAAAGATCGAGAAATTATGCGTCATGATCCTCATAAGTTAGTCGAAGGGTGTTTGCTTGCTGGCAGTGCTATGGGTGCTAGAGCAGCATATATTTATATTAGAGGCGAATTTTATAATGAAGCTTCCACTATGCAATTAGCTATAGCAGAAGTAAGTTTTTAAGGTTGTGACTTATACTAATTTCAATACTAAACTAATTAGGCTTATCAAGCTGGACTAATTGGAAAAAATGCTTGCAATTCAGGATACAATTTCGATATTTTTATGCATCGTGGAGCTGGTGCATACATTTGTGGGGAAGAGACTTCACTAATTGAATCGCTAGAAGGCAAACAAGGAAAACCTCGTCTAAAACCTCCTTTTCCTGCAGATGTTGGTTTATTTGGTTGTCCAACAACTGTAACAAATGTAGAAACTATAGCAGTAGCTCCTGTAAATAAGTTTATGCTTCTTTTGTTTGGGAATCTAAAAAATGTAATTTTTAGGCTATCTTACGTAGAGGTGGTAAGTGGTTTGCTTCGTTTGGACGTACTAGGAATTCTGGTACTAAACTGTATGGAATATCTGGTCATGTGAATAGACCTTGTATTGTCGAAGAAGAAATGTCTATGCCTTTAAAAGAATTGCTTGAAAAGCACTGTGGAGGTGTTATCGGTGGTTGGGATAATCTCTTAGCGATTATTCCAGGTGGATCGTCTACTCCCCTAATGAATAAGAAGTAAGATAATTTTTTAATTAACGATGAACTTTATAAAGAAATTTTAGGACATGTACTGATGCCATTATGGATTATGATGGATTAGTAGAATGTGGATCTAGTTTAGGAACAGCAGCTGTTATTGTTATGAATAAAAGTACTGATATTATTAAAGCTATTGCTAGACTATCATTGTTTTATAAACATGAGTCTTGTGGACAGTGTACTCCATGTCGAGAGGGTTAGTTAAAGAAAAACAAAAGCAGTATAGCGAATAAATCGTTTTTTTATTTAGGTTGTTCGTGGATCACTAAAATTATGTACAGAATGGTAGACGGTAATGCTAAGCCTGAAGAAATTGACATGTTATTGGAAATTACTAAACAAATAGAAGGCCATACAATTTGTGCTTTGGGTGATGCAGCTGCTTGGCCAGTACAAGGACTAATTAAAAATTTTAGACCAGAGATGATAAAACGTATGGAAGAGTTTCATAACCCCAAGGCATGTGCGGTAGATGACGAGTGTTCATAACAATTTAATAAAGTAAAATTTGGGAATTCTGTTGTTATCTATTAACTTTATTAACTACATATAAGAAAACTTATGTTACATTTGCTGATGCTTCGTGACTACGTTGGTGTGGACCAGGAATAATATTAAGACTTTTGTATAAGCTTAGGTATAGTTGCTCCACTGCCCAATCTTCTAGCGTTACTATTATCAATTCGGGCTTCTGGATCAGCTCACTCTGGAACTGAAAATTTTTACAGTTTAGAGATGTCGAATGACGTGCTTGCTGGATAGCTGACCATGGCTATCTAGTTTAAAATTTGAATAATTAATAAAAGTTTATAGCCTACTGTATAAATATATTGTTGAGCCTCATGTTATCACGTTGCTGGCTGTATCAGCTCGACAGTGTGTGTATTCTTTTGACTTTTGGTAGCTTTTCTTGTTGTTTATACTAAAAAATAACATACGTCAACAAAAAGTGCGTTTATTGATCTCAAATAGTTGATGACCTGGACTTCGCCTATCTACGCTTTTGTGCGAAAAACGGAAAAAAATACAATTTGGTCTAGGTACGTAAATCGAGAAACAAATAACATAAATCCACTATTGTTTTGACTGAACTCTAATCTTTTTATTTTATTATCTTTGTTCAGTTGTTTTATTTTGTAATAATATTACCATATAGAAATCCAAAATTATTAACCCGCTGGAAAAATTCGAGTTGTCGTCTAACTTGAAGCGATACGCTTTGACGGTTTTGATGACTAATTAGTAATTACTCTGTTGAGATTTTAGCTAAGCAAGGTTAATTTTACTTTTTACTGTGGTATTTTACGTGCCTATAGACTTGGGCCCATAACACAAAACTCAGAATGCTAGTATTCGCACCCATCTCTTGGGAATAACCTATTTGAGTGCGTCTGAACAAGAATATTTGGTTGGCGATATGAAACACTGGCTTTAGGACTCAGAGGACTGATGTTAACAGTATTCGGTATTCGGACCCATCTCTAAAAGGGTCCTAAGCCCAATTTCCATAGACCTAAAGCTTCATCTCTTTCATTTCATTATCTTTGCTTAATCATCTGAGATAAAACAGATAACTACCAGAAACTGGAGAGGGTTTATTGATACTATTTTTTTTCCTCTTTTGGCTTGGGAGAATGTGACAGCCAACCAGCCAAGACGCTGTTGGCATGCTCGCACATACAGATTAATTAAAAATCAGCGAATTACCATCATTTTTCAGGAAACCTCAGAGTCGAGTTTTGTTTGGGTATGATTTATTATCTCGAAATTGATATAAGAGAAATATAGGGTGTTTTGCATAAAATTAATGTAGAATCAGGCACGTAACTAGCTTCCTAAAATCAAGTGAGCACTTGGTGACTACAAATGTTTTTGGATGGGCCAAATACATGTAGCCCTGATGAAATATTTTGTGTGGAATTTAGATTACACTGTAACTATCTGAATTTTTCCTTATTATTGTCATTTTATTATGGTGGGCCCAAGGGTGGTCCAGCAAACTTTTAGGTGAACCTGAGCCTACCCTGGCTCTGCCGTATAGTTACGTGCCTGCGTATAATTATAAAGTAAGGAAAGAAGTTGGTATAACTACTTTTGGAATAACCGAAATCTGTATGAACTCAAATAATGTTTTTCGGGCATTTTTGCGCTTAAAATCGTTTTCAATAAACGAATAAACAAATAACTGAAGCTCAGCCTGACACACCCCGGAGGCTTAAACAACTACAATCTACTTTTTTTGGAAATCAATCCTTAAATCTGATTTGTATACCTACTCGTATGTATTACTTCCTACATGACATCTTTTTTCAACTTCGAATATAGTTGTTTGAACTCTCTTCTTCCTTATATGTAGGTAATTGAACATAATTATTATCAGGCGTGTAAGGAGTAGGAGAAAGGAGACGAATAAAATACTTAGCGAATATAAAAATAATAACAGAACATTGTCTTTTGACAATGATTTTTTTGGTTTAAATTTAAATAATTACTTATAATCTCTAACTACTTAATTTAAATAGTTGTCGAAATTCGGATAAGAGGTTAATAATGTTTTTCTTACTCTATATTTAAATAGCAAATTTAAGAAATAATTATGTTTAAAGTTTAAAAGACAGTGCAAAAACCTTAGCACAGATAATTGATGTAATTTTTTAATAATAAGGAACAGAAGTTTATCCATTTTTGAACTGTTTCTTCACAACTATTTTTCAATGTGAGTAAATTATAATTTCATATCTAAACTCAAAAACAAGTCTTCTATTCTGTGGCACGTGTATGACAATTAGGAGATTATTTTTTTAAATTGTATTTTGATTAGGTTAGCCAACAGGCCAAAGCCAAATTACAAAAGCCATCATAATAGCACAAAAATTCTCAGGGAAAGAGAAAAGAACATGAGCAAACCAAGTATCCGACACAAATTATAAAAGTATTTATATGTGATGTGATAGTTGTTTAGGAAAGGATTTTTAAGCTAAAAATTTGAAAGTTGGAAACTTGGAAAATTTGCAATTGTGAAAAACTTTCAAAATTGGCAAAATTACCTTTTGCAATATTGTAATTGAAACAAGCTCACAAAGAACAGTCAACGTGTTTTCGCTCATATTAATAGTAAATTAAAACTATTGTTTAGCGGCGTGTAGATTAGATAGATAAGCAAGATTACGACGAATTTGCAGCCCAGTGCTAATTTTAGAGCCTTGGGAAAAAGTACAAAATAATCCAATTGCACAATTATTGGTAAGTAATTTGCAAACGTGTCCCTACGTGCTAAATATCTCGTTCAAATTTCATGTTTGTTTAAATTTTAATTCTTTATTAACCCTGCACGTACTCTTGTTTACAATAGAAAGATTACTAATAAAATTGCACAATAATATATCATTTTGAAATTTTATCAATGAATTTAATAAGTCAAGATACAAAGAGTAAAAATGTTGTAATGGAGACGGATTGTGTAAGTCTGTAAGTTAATTTTTTCCTATGTTTATAATAATATAAAATATTGCAAAACGTAAAAGTACAAATGATACATGCTTATCTCACATGCTAATTATTTTATACTCACTTTTTTAAAATTTTCTAAATTTTTGTTTACGTAGAGAGACTATTTAGGTGTTTAAAATTAATGTTTTTTAATTTTTTACATACGTTCAAGTTGCAAAGAATTTTATAACTTCGAATGATACTGAAGAGATAATAAATAATCACCAAAATATCAAACTTTAGAACAACATGCGAGTTTTTAAATTGTTCCATGTTTACTTGGCTTATACATTCCCTAAATTCAAGGTTTGTCATCCATCAAGTTTCACTTGATTCAGCTTTGCGAATCTCAAGTTTTCGTATGTCGTATGTCGTAGTATGGTTTCTTTAAAAAGTTGAAGAAAATATTCTTCTGTAAAACTTTTGGCAATTGGTGAATTTTAAACAGCACATGTTTCCAAATTGTTTAACAATACCAACATCTGGGTGTTGTAAAATTAAATTTTATTATTGGTACGTATAACTTGTAAGTATAGATTTAGGGTTTATAATCGTGGGAATATATTGTATTATTTACTATGACCATATATATGACCATAAGTTAGTACAAATTTTTAAAATTCAATACACTATTTTATGCTTTTACAGTTTAACACCTTTTTTCCTCTGACCACCGACAAAAATGTATCATTTTGGGATTTATAAATATTACTTCAGTATAAATTAATTCTACCCATTGTTTTGAACGGTCTTGTCCGTTTTTTTGAAAAGTTATTAAATTAATATCTAAAATCTAATCTCTCTCTGTAACGACTTGAGGATTGATAACAATTTAAGCAACTCTAAAAACTCAGTAAAGCATTGTTATAGCTCCATTGTTTTTGAAAATGACTGCTATACAGGATGGCAATAATCTCACCACGTTGCATGGCTAACTTTGTTATTAGAAGAGATACAGAGTCGGTTAAATAAGCAAAATTGGACAAAATTACACGACGAGCCTTCAATAAATGGAGCCTTCATGGAAATGAATAAATGGATGGATTCAGGCACTACTGAAGCCAAACAATTAAATAACAAAAACAATCTATTTTTTGAAAATTGAAATTATCTTCATTTAATAAAAAAGTTGTAAACAAATATGCAAAAATGTTTTTTTTAAGAAAGTTGGCAACAATGTTAATTTTTTTAACGGAATTTGAATAGTCCTGTAATTCTGCCCAACTTTGATAATGTAACCGACTCTGTATCTCTTCTAGTAACAAAGTTGTCCATGATACGTGGGGAGATTATTGCCACCCTGTATATCAATTAATTATTTATTTAATTAGTACTAATCCAACTCAATTTCAAAATACTTCATTACAAAATACTATTCAAAATCTTTTGTGTAAAACATTACAAATAATTCCCTATGTAAGGTACTTGTACTTCTAACAGGATATTGTTATCTAAATTTATTATTCATCAATGTAAATTAACTGACTTTTGTTTTTTCTTATTAAAGATTACCCGTATCAATATTAAACACGAGAATTATTATTATTGTTTGTATTGACTACAGTTAATTGAATTTTCAACAATGCCTTCACATCGATGTTGACGTACGTACCAAATTCAATACGTCATTTTAATTGTGACGTCATTATCTTTGTTGGCACATTGGTGGATACCTCATATTGCATAATATTTTTCCATTTTTCGTTTTATTACTCTTAAACGCAAGTAGACATATTGAAATAAAAAGTTATAAACGAGCTAATTTTCAGTTTTCTTCTGTGTCTTTCTCTAAAGCAGTGGTTACTAAACTACGGTCCGTGGATCGGACCCAATCCACGAAAGTTTTGTTAAAATAAAATTATTGAGTAGCTGGACAGTAAATGCATAGGGATCTTTAATGAAATATGGACAAATAATATGGTATTTTTTTGTGCAAGGCAAAGATATGTAAATGTTGCAGGTATGAAGTATGCAGGTTGCAGTGTTCAAAACACATACCTACGTGGCAAAGAGTGCCATAAGTTCGATAAAATTCTTGAAAAACTACTGACCTATTAAAATTCTGTAAGATCTTTAAAGACAAATTAAGTAGTATAGGCAACAAAATATTTTTCAGAACTCATATCTCATATCTGTCACGGTTACCATGTTGCGAAAGTTTTTGCAGACGATAGACCTAAAATTTTGATTTTGAAAGTTTTTGATTTTTTAGAAAATGTCTGAAGACGTGAAACTCGACAAATCGTAAAATTTTAGAATGCAAAATTAAAAACTTACAAATATTGATTCCTCTAATTAGCTATTATAGAAAAAACACCAATAAAATATCATCTATAAAATATTATTTTCATAAAACGTGGAAAATTGATTCTATAAAGGACCACTGTAATTAATGGCCATGTAGCAATGACATTGAATTTCAATGAAAAAATATTGGCAATTATTGATAGTTTTAATTGTTTTTTACAATGATCAATAAAGATTATTAATTTCATAATTAAGAACATTTGTGTAACATTGCTTAGATATCTCTTTTTATTTGCTTTTATATTACTCATTATTAAGAAATATGATTAGGTACCTAAAAAATAATTGCTAATAATTATTGTTAGTCATGGACACATTTATCAGGTCTTTCTAGAACGATTTCTGATAATTTTCAGGGACAGGGATGCTGTAATTGAAAACTTATGGATTTGAAGCATATTCTGATTATGAGAAAAATATTGTATGTTTAGTGTTTTCATCTAAAATAGTCACAGAAGCCATTATTCACATGTTTTTGATTTTGCATCGCAGGACCTCAAATTTCAGTTAACAGAGTGTCTATGTATAATGCTCCCTGTTCCGCCATACTATATTACTGTGCTTATGAGAATATGAGATAATTATTGTAAAGGGGGTACATATTTCATAACTGCGATAAAACAATAGGTAAGATTGAATTACGACAATACGAAGAGGTAGTTGAAATTGAAAAAGGCTATGAAAACCTAAACAGACTGCAAACTGCAATTATAAAAATCTTTTGAAACTAGTGTAGATCTAAAATTATACACATTCAATTTATAAATACTAGCACCAAAGTGCGCGCTTACGCGCGCTCTGACTACTGTGTGATATCAACAATATGTTTTTGCTTTTCATTTAAATTTGCGTAATATTTTGATGCATCTTCGATCGTTTCCGCTTCATCTAAAACATGATCCTTAGTTTCAATCTCACTTATTTGATGCATAGTAGGAAACATCGTAAGATCAAAACCTTCAGCACCGAGAAGCAAGTTAATGTCAGCGTAACCTTTGTTTTGTCCTCTAATTTCGCCAAAATGTCTAACATAATCTTCTAACAATGGTTTTTTAAATTCATCCCATAGTTCTTCAGGATGAGTTGGCTGACAATGCATCAGAATTCGAACAAATAAACATCTGAACTGTTTCGGCATCATCCAAACTTCAGCTTCGTGCATAGCTCTCTTCCATTCATGATCATTTTCAATCAGTCCTAATTTAAGACATGTTGCTATGTAAGATTCTTGAACTTCTCCGTTTACTGTTCTTAAATCTTCAAAACTCTTTGCTCCTTTGATGTGAATTAATAATAAACGTAAATGAAATAATTCAGTTTGACTGGGACTTACAGAATACATTCGTCCAATAACGTTGAACTGTTTCTGACGTCTTTGCCAATGATACCCTATTAGTATGATTATTGTTTTTTTTAAACACATAGTGGGTTGGTATGTCACCATACACGTACTGTGTAGCTTCATGGTCTCTTACATTTAGTGCAAAATAATCTAGAAGCATTGTTTGTTTTTCTAATGCATTTCTGATTTCACTTTCATCACAATCATCACTAACAATAACATTTTGTTGATTTGGTAAATGCACTGGTAATCTGGTAATGGAGTGGCTCTTATCTTGTAAAGGTTTATTTAATATTCTCTAAGCAGCTTCTACCGGACCAACGTATCTTGTTTCGATAAAACTACCAAGTTCATCGTGTTCAATAGTTTCATTAGTTGATTCGCTAATTGTTATTCCTGCAGCGTCGTGCCCTTTGTAAATGTACTTATACAAATATTTTACAGATTTAATGCTAGAAACCACTTCAACATTAATATGACAATTAAACACTTTGAGAAGATGTGGATTGTAAGGCACAACATATTTATTGTCACAAACATAACCATCAGAACGCTTATAAAAAAGTCCAGTATTTCTACGTCGCTAATTTGGATATCCTTGTTCATCCAGAGTTGTTACTTCATTATATGTTTTAGGAAAATTCTTTGAACATACTTTCTGTTCTGTTAAACACCAATTTCCACATGGACCGTGAACCATGTTTCTTAAAACAATAGCATGTAGTATAGAATCTATTTCCGGGTTTGGTATTTCTGCAGATATGTATCGGTCAACTACTTCTGAAGTAGTTATTTTGTGAGACTGTTTTAAAGTTAATAATATGTGTGCGCATGCGGTAAACCCCGTTTTTGAAATTCAATCACATAAACATACGCTTGTACTTTGCCAAAAAAGTTTTTATTTACTATCAAATCAATGAGAAATTTTTTTTTTAGATTAAATACTCGAGCTACCAGATCAGGTCGATCTGAAGCCGTTTGTCCTTCCATTAAGTTTTCAGAAATCTCTTTCAATTTGGGGTTACAAGTGATTGTAATAAATAAATTTGGTTTACCGAATTTTCTTACAATTGCCATAGCATCTTGGTAATTTTGTAACATATTTCGCGGCGAACCTTGAAATGATGATGGTAAAATTACAATTTTTCCAATACTTTGATGATTCTTTTGTGCTCTTAATTCTAGATGATCAATTAACCCTTGATAAGATTCCGCACGTAATTTCTTTTGATTATTTCTACAAAAAGTTAACCTATCTTTTTCAATTTTGACGTAACTATCGACTATCCATTGTTGAAACAATCGCCGTTCGCCGTCCCATCAAAAAAACATTTGTGTCTTCGCGAATAGCCATTCTGTACTTAATATAACATGCTCGAGTAATTCGTTTGTTTTTTGTAGTACAACGCAAATCTCTGTGCCATCCAAGAGTGCCGTATGGATAAAACAGAGGATAAAGCTTAATTCTCAGCTATCCGAAACCGTCGTATACGACGATACGAAAGTTTTCCTATTGGTGGAATTTCGAAATTCCAATATTTTATGTCGTATACGACGGTTTCGGATAGCTGAGAATTAAGCTTAAATACAAGGTTCAAGTTACCATCCATTGTACTAACAAACTGCAATGATTTATCACTTTTGTTTCGCATTGTTACGTACGATTCTGGATCAGAATCTGATTCTGAATCATCAGCAGTTGTGGAAAATACTGCGGCAACTTCATTTACTCTTTGAAAGTTATAACGATTTCGGTCCATTCCAGGTTTCATTGTAAATAAAAGGTGCAATTCAGGGTCTTCATTTGCATTATTTGAATTAGTGAGACGTTGATTAGCCAATTCTTCGTTCATCATTTGATAAGATTGTGCAAATAAATTATGTTCACGCTTCAAATCTTCAATTATGTTCATAACTTCTTTGTCACATTCAGTATTATGATTTAAACGAAATTCTACTGATTCTTGGGAATCTACAATAAAAAGTTGACCATAGGTTGGCATCTCATCACATGATGGATAAAGTGCTGTATTAATTTGATAATATGTTTGACCCTGTATTTTAAAACAAAACGGACCTTTCCGTGTATTATTAAAAGTCATCAAGTTTGCATTAAACAATGCAAAAGAAAATGAGTTATTATAACTTCGAATATGTTCAAAAAATTGTTTCGATTTTGGATGTGAACCTTTAAATAATGATTTTAAAACAGGGGGGAAAACAGGTAAAGCTTGCAAACATACTTCGCCGTGATTACAACAATCATTAAATGAATTGTTTTTATTTAAAACTTTTTCAGATACAAAATGTTTTGCACCGCAAGTGTATGCAAGCAATAGTCATTGCACCAATATAATTTTCGTTCACGTGAATTATCTCATTCTCATGATTAAACACGTAATTTGCTTTTCTATTGCGAGCGATTTCTCGATATCGGCGTTGATAGTTCTTAGCGTTTTCCCGTGAGCGTTTTATCAACTGCTCTTTTTCATCTGCAGTTCGCTGAATTTTTCTGCGAGGCATATGATAAACAATATTTATAATGTGATTAACAAAGAAATTTAACTTCAATAACTTTAGGTAAAATTTTTACAAAAATATTCACTAATTCTAAAAGCAATCCCTAATAATAAGCTACGAATTTAACGTAAGCGTTATGGGGTTATTTAAATTTAAAAAAAGTTTCCAGTAAGGTCGAAGTTATTTTTCTTAACAATTTGACTTGGTTTTCACTTTCTGGTAATTTAATTGTACTCTTATTTTGTCAATATAAACAAAATGAAACTAATCTCGCCTGTACTCTAATTTTTGGCTGTATTTCTACTTGTTTTTATCTTTCTAGGTAGTACTCTTATTGTAGTATAAAGTCGAAAATAAATTTAACTTCAAAAATTTTTTTACGTTAAAATACGTAAAACAATCATTTTTTCAAACTGCCAGTAAGGTCGAAGTTTTTTTCATACAAACGAAGTATCCATTTTCACTCTCCAGAAGTTGAAAAATAGGCAAAGGTTCAACTTAGAGACTGGTGGTTTTAGAATTTAAAAATATTTCTCACTATACTTGCTGATTTTATTACTTAAATATGATCTATTTTTTCCTATCATTTTGCTATTTTGCAAGCATTTTCTCGCAACATAATGTCCAAAAGTTTTAAATTAAAAAAGCATCAGTTTCGAAGTTCAACTTTTGCCTATTTTTTTTTTAATTTTGACAATAGAGCCACAGGTTTTGGGAAAGTTCAATTCAGAATGTTTTTTCTTTGTTTTTTATCAATAAGTTGCAATGGGATCAGTTACATCTAAAAATAGCTCCCAGCAATGTCAAAGTTACTTTTCTTAACGATTATAAAAAGAAATAATTTAAATTCAATATTTTTTATGGTAGAATAAGGAGGCAGTTAAATTTAAAAAAAATTATAGTGAGAAAAAATTTAAGTTCAATTAAATGTAAAATAAATTGAAAAAAATTATAGTAAAAAAAATAATTTTTTTAACATTAAATTAAAATATAAAAATTGAACTAAAATAATTTTTTAACGTTAAAATATCGAGTCAGTTAATTAAATCTAAAAATAACTCCCAAACATACTAACTCATAACTCTTAAGACGACTAAAGAAAGCGAAGGCGGGATTTAAAAAACCTTCTACGGCGCATTCTCCAAAACCATTGTACATTTTATAAGTGGATTTATAGCAAAATATTTTCTGCTAATATTTCATGGTTTATTGGTGGACTTTTGAAATCTAATTTTTTCCCACTCATTATGGCAAGAAAATGTTAATTTTTGTTGAGTGTGTACCTACCAATTATAGCTTATATCTAGCAAATTTCTAAAAATGAGAACTTACAAAAAATCACATATTGGCATAATTTATGTTTATAAGAAAGATCGATTGCTTCGATCGCTCACATCCCTCTAGAAATAAGATAAGAATGAATTTCAATCCCGTGGGAGTACTAATTGAAGTAGGTTTATAAATACAAAATATTAATCTTTAGATAATACCGATTCTAAAAATAACAAAATCTGTTTGTTAATTATTAATTACACTGCTCTAGTATTTTGAAATCACATGAAAAATACATTAATCGATTAAAAACCCTTATACGATACTTGGAAAATGAATCTAGAGATAAATTAAAAATTAGGAATGACATTTCTAAGTAGTAGTATTTTAAATTAGGTACTTATGAATTTAAAAACTCATTTTTTGTTTAGCCAAGATATATGGCAAGCTAAACGGGCAATAAAGATTTTCGGAATATGATTTTTAAAGTACCATATTTATTTTTCAATTTAATAAATATGATATTCAATTTAATAAATATAACCAAAAAAAATTTTTTTTTTCGTAAAAAAAAAAATTATATTGCTTGAACGCTCCTATTTATAAATATTTTATTTCTTCCCATTTGGCGCGTCGTCGAGTGCAATATTTATAAAAACCGGCTTTCACATTTTACCACGGAGGGCGCGCGACACCAAGAATCGTCGACACTTCGTTTACATGTCGTCATTTGAACGACTTAAGTTAAACGTGACATTTAACCTACTAACAGCTGGTAACAGGCACCTTCTAGTAGGCAAAAGGAACAAGGTCAACATTTCTTATGACGTTATTTTAATTATAACCAAACTAAATAACACTTTGTGCAAAATTAAAATACGAACAATTTTCATGTTTTATACAATAGTAAGTCCAAGAGTGTTTTTTAATTCGTTTCTCCATACTCCCAATAAACTTAGAGGTTATTTATACATCAGTTCAACACTTTATTGCCACAGGTATATTTGCAATTAATAAGTAATTATTGTTAATTAGAAACACATTAAAACAAAATTCTAGGTAATTGTTAAAACAGAGCCAAGTCGAAATCTATAACGTATTAAATAAAAATGAAGTAAAACTGTTTAAAACGAAAGCATTCTATCGACAAGAAATTCTACGAAAGGGGAAGTTTGTGAATTAAAACAATACAAAGAGGCTCCAATTAATCGATGTAAATCTGGGCGTTTCAACAAGTTCCTTGTTTTATAAAGCCTTTTGGATACGAATAACAGAGATGGCCTAAAATACACACAAGCAAATAAAACTATTCATCATTTTAGTCTCAAAATTAGTAATTTAACACTTATTTATCAATCAATGATTGTGGAAAGCCAAAATGACTTCAATTATTATTAATCGTCCAAAGCAACGTAACACAAAGGTTTTTAATAATTTTCTTAAGTTGAAGTAACATCCAATAAAATAGAAAAAATAGTTTTGTATACTTTCGTTACAAATCCATCAAATTTGTGAGATTTAACAATTAATTCCATTTTCAATAAATAAAAACAATTATTACAAAGTACAGAATTAATGCACATCTTTCATAAGTACATAAAAACCAACGACATAAAATAATTATTAATTTTTTAACACTTATTTATTAAACAATGATTGTGGAAAGCCAAAATGACTCTCTTATTATCAATGCAGCAAAGCAACTTATTATTACAAAGTACAGAATTAATGCACATCTTTCTTAAGTACATAAAAACCAACGACATAAAATAATTATTAATTTTTTAACACTTATTTATTAAACAATGATTGTGGAAAGCCAAAATGACTCTCTTATTATCAATGCAGCAAAGCAACTTAACACAAAGGTTTTTAATAATTTTTCCAAGTTAAAGAACAACCAATAAATTAGAAAAAACATTTTTGTACTTTCGTTACAAATCCATCGAATTTGTTCGATGTAACAATTAATTCAATTTCAAACAAATAAAACAACAATTACTACCAGTAGGTACAGGATTAAAAACATACGTCCTCCTACATACTTTAAAGCATAATGAAAGATGAAAACAATTATAAATTTTTTAAAACACTTATTTACTAATCAATAATAAATGTGGAAAGCCAAAATGACTCTCTTATTATCAATGCAGCAAAGCAACTTAACACAAAGGTTTTTAATAATTTTTCCAAGTTAAAGAACAACCAATAAATTAGAAAAAACATTTTTGTACTTTCGTTACATATCCATCGAATTTGTTCGATGTAACAATTAATTCAATTTCAAACAAATAAAACAATAATTACTACAAGTACGGCTTGAAAACATATACCTCCTTTTACAAACTTGAAAGCATAAAGAAAGATGAAAACAATCCAGTGCCTAGGCAAATGCAAAATCCTTCCGAGTTCCCTATCCCAAAGGCCATTTTATATTTAAAATCCATGTAGTCTTTGTGCACAGTTGGTAAATGTAATTCTAAACCACAGGTATTCGCTTTGGGATAAATATTTTCTCCATGATTAAATACTATTTTGGGATCCCAGTCGAAACCAAGAGGTGGCAATTGTTCGGCTCCAGTACAAAATATGAGAATATCTTTTGGCATAACGACGGCGTCTTTTTCTAGAACAAGATTAAAAATGAACAAATATTCATGCGGACAATAAAACATACACACTTTCTTCACAATCGATCAGAAAATCTCTCCAATAACAATTAATTCTATTTTCAACAGTCCTGCGGTTGCTGCCCACCTCGCTAAATTGAACTTTGAACAAGTTCTGTAGATCGCTCGCCGTTATTTCCTCCTGATTATTGCACATTACATCCTCGAACAAGGAGGGATGTTTAATCATTAGATCGAGTATACCACCTGTCGTTAAACCATCGAGAAATTGCTCCACAGCTGGCCTCGTTCTATGGAGACAGTAGAATTTCAAAACATCTGAAACATAAAGACAATAACCAATTTAAGTTACACTAACTGGTGGATGCGTGACAAACCTTGCACGAACTGTTCCTTCTCTTCCAAGCTTTTGATAAACTGACGTCCGGCAATTGTAAATATTTGTTCGTTCGTAACATAATCTTGTAGTGTATATAGGTCGTCTATTTCTAGGAACTCATCCACTTTTTCTCGAATATCCGGTTCGAGATCATCGATCCACGGCCGAGTCTCGCTAAAACCATAAACGACGATTGAATATAGTGTTTTGGAAAAGAAATGCGGACCAGAACATCCGTGTATTAATGAAAGAGAAATCAATCGTCCCGCATCGAAGTATTCGTTATTTTTAATGGCCTCACTATTAAAAGTTATAAATTTCTGTCCGTCTCCAAAAAACAAGTAACTGTTCTGAATATGTTTGAAGACCAAGCGAAACATTTCTCGAGTGGGGCCACCAACGTCTACCGCTCCTTCCGATGTTCCTTCAATATCACTAAAGATGACCGAAATTTTATTAAACGGAGAAAACGATTCTCTACGTAAAGCCCTTAAGCAGCAATTAAATATATCTTCTCTATAAATATTTATTTTGGTGATCACGTGCTCGTTTATTTTACTTCTTAATTTTCTTAAAATATCTGTTATTGCAATTTCGGAGGTATCGTAACTCTCTTGGCAACTATTCACGATGGCTCGTTCGGTGTCGTATTGAAATTGTTCCTCTAATTCGTCATCGTCATCGTGTAGCACATTTGGGACAACTGCATCAAAACCATCGAACGTTACTTCATCAGCATCTACATTATTTAGCAAAGGTTTTTCGTCATGGACAACCCCATCTACAGTTCGTTTAATACTGTCGAAAGGCCTTACATATATAACCTTTTGCGTAAACAAAGTTTTTAGTGATGTCCCTTCCAATAGTTCGCCCGGTGGTAGAGAAGGCTTTATAACCCTACCTCCCATAGGAACTAAGATCTCGAATGCACTATTACAAAGACGATCTTCAAATAACGTTTTTATATGTTCTAAAATATCTTTGTTAGTCCATGTTGTAAAAAATTTGACGTTTGAAAACGCAAAACCTAAAAAATACCATAATTATCTGATAGTCCACTGGCTAGGTCGTAAAAAGCGTGGGTTTACCTTACAAAAGGTCATGTAGTTTTGGATAATTATGTTGTGTGTACTTTAGGCTTTTATTAAAAATCCAAGTTTTTAAATATGGCGCCCCTTCATTACATCATTACGACCTTTTTTGTGTCACTTTCTTCGGTTTTTGCTCGATAATCGCTCTCGACTAAGGCGTCCTACGAAAAACATTGTTCTTGTGCCTTTATTCAAGAGCATAAAATTTACTACAATTATTTATTCTAATAACATGATTTTTTAAACCTCATATTTACCGAAATACAGAGCTTCAAAGGGTAAAAAGTGTATTTTGTGGTAGTTTTCCTTAACTTTTTGAAAAATTTTGGGCTTTGAAGCTGTGTATATCGGTAACTGCAAGGTTTAGAAAAACATGTTATTGGGATAAATAGTAGCAAATTTTGTGCTCTTGAATAAAGGCACAAGAACAATGTTTTTCGTAGGACGCCTTAGTCGAGAGCGATTATCGAGCAAAAACCGAAGAAAGTGACACAAAAAAGGTCGTAATGATGTAATGAAGCTAGCACAGGCGCGCCATATTTAAAAACTTGGATTTTTAATAAGAGCCTAAAGTACACACAACATAATTATCCAAAACTACATGACCTTTGTAAAGTAGTAAGTACTCGGCCACCGAACTATGATGTCGTTACAATTTTTTAGGGTTTAAAGCGACTTACCATTTTCGTAAGCTAAAGATTTAGCGATTCCCTTTAAAGTTGTTAGACAATCGGGTTCGTTCAATAAAAGAACATCTCGCTTGAAACATGTGACTATTCCTTTTTTATTATTTCGTTTTTTCAACTTTGGGAGCGAAGGCGATGGTCTATTATTCGATCTAATGCTTGGAAAGAGCCTGTGGAGCTCTTGTCGAACATTATCTGTCGTGGATGCTGATGGTGTCGGATCAATTTCAGACGAACTTGAACTTCTCGCAAGGGACGAAGGTTGCGTTCCAGCAGGAAAGTTAAAATTTGCAAAATTTGTCTCTGTAGCTGTCGGTGTGGTGGTCTCAGTGCCGTTAAAACTTCTCACAGTTGTTTCCAGCGTCCTTCGCAACTGTGGGCTGAACAGAATTTGTGATACAATATTATCAACTTCATTATTGTTGTGCATTATTGATGTAGATGTAATTTTACGGCGCACCAAGAGAGTTCGATACCTCCTGAAATATGGAAAAAAAAGTTTAAGCAAATTCTATAAGTTTACCTTGTTCGCAGAAAAATGAACCACCGAAAACTTAACAAGCGTGTTTTATTAGATTTAAATTTCTATTTGTAATTTAAATTCAATTTATTCTCTCAACTTCATTTGAAAGGGGGTCAATTTTATTTCCTACATTAAAAACCGCCACACACCCCTAGCGGTCGTGAGATGAATATCCAAAATTTTACAAGAGGGGTGCATCTTGGTGATGCTGGTCAAAATCTCTATTCAAGGGTATCTCGCTCGGATTTTAAATTCGTATCAATAATTTTGAAGAAATTGCGTTTTGAATTGGCTATACGCCAGGGTGGTTATTAGCCAACAACGACAAAAGGACAGATGGGGAGGTTGTTGATTTACTACTTGTTAGCAAAATAAAGTTACTACTCAATTTAAGTAAGTGGCCAATAATTGTGAGGCTGACTGTACACTGTACAGAGATGATGTAATTTTTACTTGCACGTTTCAAAGTGTTTTTAGTGCACACCCTACGGTATACAGTAAATTGCAAAAGTGAACAACGCAGGATTCAATAAAAATTTTGCTCAAAACGTTTAATAACGAAATCCTAAAAGTATTTTTAAAGGGTTGGAGGGCGAGCGGTTTATGTTAGGCAATATTCGAATTAACGAAAATAAATAAAAACGCTCGTTTATTTTTCTGTGGTCCATCCTGTACATCCCCATAGTACTTTTTAAACAATTAAATTCGTATGGGATTAACAAATAAGGGTGGAGATTTAAATAAAACGTAATTATTACTTACCCATTTTACTTAAACAAACTTCAATTGAAAACACACGTAAATGAAAACACGACGTCACATTTTGTTAAATTACTTAAAATTTTATACGAAAACACATTAAAATTTTGAAAACGGATTTGCACTTTTGCAGCATGTTGGAAACACAAAAACGCAAGAAAGAAGAAAATGCGAACGTTGACGCATTTTTGGGAGGGGGTTCCCCGCTAGCGCTAGCATTTTTAACGGTCTTTTCAACCATGTCGTCACTTTAACCTTGATTATGTTTTAAATTTATTAGTTTAGAGACGAAAATATCACGTACTACGTAAAGCAACGTTGCCACGTTTACCTACAAACTACAAAATGAATAAATGTACAATTTAAATTATTTAGATTTAAATTATTTCAACTTGCGGATTTACAAATTTAATTGAACCAAGGAATAATAATTATGTTACGTGTAAAATTTCGGCGTTTGTTGTTTTACAGAAATCTACACCTAAATAATTATTACCTATGCCTATATTTTATATCTAGGATTTATCGTAAAATAAAAAAGTAATTATTGCTTAAAAACTGATTATCTTCTATTGTAGAAAAATTTCCTTTTAAAAATGTAATTATATCATACCTATTAGGCGTTCAATTTTTTGAGTCTTTATGAAGAAAGGCGAATAATACGTTATTAATAGGCCAATGACCAAAAGTACATATTACCTTACAAAAGGTCGTGTAAACTATCGATTTTTCGATAAGAATAGCTATTACCAAATTTGTAGATCGTAAAATTTCCTACAACAAAGGCTGTATTACTATCACTCGCGGGGTTTTAAAAGTCTGCTGCCAAAATAACAGTTTTAGAAAGAAGAAAACGGAATAGACCGATTTAGATCATTATCTTCAAAAAGTTATCGAGTGTACATAAATAAGTAGTAAACCCCAGTACAATTTGAAACATAATTAAATTCTTCACCACTTTACGCAAAAATATACAGGGTGTTTTCTTTAAAAAAAATCAAGATTTCATCACTTGAATATAACTAAGCTTGTTCCCCTCAAAAAACACCCTGTATACAATAAAATCAATTTTCTTTGATGGGAAAGCATCAATAATAAGGGGTCAGTCTCAACTACGAGGACAGTAAATATCTTGTCTAAACAGTTTTAATTTTTAAGTTTTAAAAAAGTATCTGGACACATTGAGGCTAATAAGTATCTTTGATACAAGATACATGATAATTCTATTTCAGTATCATTGATACAAGATATTTTCAGTTGGTGTATCATAGATACAAGATATAAAAGTATCATAGATACGAATCAAAGATACATGTATCATTGATACTGCCCAACTCTGGGTACAGGCCATTAATTAAGTGACCGATTGTTTTACAATAAAACTAAACTATGACAATCAGAGTTGGGCAGTATCAATGATACATGTATCTTTGATAGATATCTTTGATACTTTTTATCTTGTACCTATGATACTCGCGGTGAAAGTAGTATCAGAGATATTGAAACTGAATTATTATGTCGAAGGCTTAGAGTTAAACAACGTTAACTACAAAACATTGATTTTTGAGATAATGCTAAGAATCGGTAATACTGAAGGCCAAGGTATGAAGTGTCAAAAACTGTACCTCTACGATTGATATTTTCCAAGTTATATGGGTTGTAAGTAATATTTTTATACAGTGGGTAGGTTACCTTAAAAGTTTTATTTCATCGATTCTCAAAAACGCTACTTTTGTGGTTAACGTTATATGAAAGGAGGCGTTAGAGTGAGGAAGATATTCCATCATAAGGTTAAAAGTAGGAAACCAACTTTTTTTTTAACTATTTTTAATAAATATTCCACTAATATCATACGGCACTTATAAAAATAACAAATTAATTAAAAAAATTGGTTTCCTACTTTTAACCTAATCGAAAAAATAAAATTTAGAATAATAGAAGTTACACAGCGACGCCTTTGAGCATGCGTGGTGATGGAATATCTTCCTCACTTTAACGCCTCGTTTGTAAGCCGTTGTAAACCCTCGATGTAACTTGAATCAAAGATACATTTTATAAGTAACATGTCCAACTCTGTATATAACTGTATAACTGTATAACTGAGTATATCACATTATATCATAGAGTAAGTGATTTTCCACAAGTCTAGGGATCTCAGGTTAAGATCGCAGCGCCCTCAAAATAAAACCGTGAACTAAGACATCGCACAGTTAAGTCACACATTTAAGTTTGGATTTCTCTTAATCCATGATTTACGTTGACACTGAACAAAAACTATTATTTTTATTAGAATTCATATCGAAGAACTTATGGCTTTTAAAAAAACTATACAAACATGCGCCAAACGTCAAAACATACGTCAAATGTTATGCGATGATGTTATAGTACAAAAAAATCCGCCAGACGTCGTGTCGCTTATCATGATATTCCTATTAAAGTATTCCCACTATTTATTCAGTTATTCCAGTTCCACCAAAAAATTTTGTTATGTAGGTACCTCTATTATATTAGTTACAAAAACAATTGCGCACATAGAGAATAAAATGTTCTACAGTTGTTCCAGCAGATCTTTGCCGGTGGAGAACTCGGCTAAGTACGCAAAAACACGCAATCTGATACGTAGTGTAGTAGCATCTTTGTTTGCGCTACGTAATATGACGCCTGCTAAATTGTAACGACGTATGTCGGCTTATCTTGACATACAGCGGCAAAGATTCCCTGGAACAACTGTATATCGTTTGATGTAATTTTTTAGATAGGTGTAACTAATTTTAATAAATCATAGTTGGCATGTTGTCAGTGTTTTTCTAGATTCTTAAGCCAATTTTCATCATAAAAGTTCATGAATATAATCTCCCTCCAAATCGGCCTAGTCTCAAATCAGTTAGTGGTTGTTTAACAATAATAAAAAATGTAAAAAAATGCCGATTTTGCCATACCTACTATGTACACCATTTAATAATTCTAAGTACTAGGTATATTTCAGTTGTTTTATTCGAAAAGATAAATTCTAAAAAAATAGAACTTATGTGCTGTGCTAAGAGATAATTGTAATAAATCGATATCAAAATAGGTCCACATATTTTGTGCATTTATATGTATGTACCTATCTATCTACCTTTACGTATCTACTAATTTGTGCTAAGCGCTTATAATAGTTCTGTAATTAATTAATTATGCTTTATGAGTAATAATTTTTTAGACATAATAAAATAACACGCAGTTCCTTTATTTATTATTGCTTTCAATATCAAAATCGCACAAAATAATAATCCCAACCCATATCATGAAATTTTATCTCAATTTAAAAGCGTCCCGACTCGCAGAGAAGTTTATCTCAAAAATTTTTCCGCATACTGTATATATTTGAAAATAGGCAACATCGCTTTTCCAGTTTAAATTTTGTAACCACCACAGATTTGACAGATCACAGAAAAACAATGTGAATTTACGTCTACCTCAGTCTACCTCGTGTTTTAATAATAAATAATTAATTATATAAGAAAGTGTTTTCATTTATTAAAAACTCCATCGGCGTCATAATAAAACCTAATAAATAGACATGAAAATATATTTTGCAAAGCTAGTTGGGCATGACGATGAAATTTGGATTTGTTTTAAATAAGTGCTGTGTCTCTAATTAATTGTTCAAGTATGTGTTTTCATTTATTAAAAACTCGATGGACGCATATTTCGAAGAGTTTTTACCACATTTCTCAGTGCAATATACCGTCACTGTAGAACGTTGATGAATGTCTTCCTTCATCTGGAAATTTACTGGAATGTTTCCAATTTGGAAGGTTGAAGGTAATTCTTATTTATTTTTATGAGTTAATTATGTTATACACCTTAATAAAACCACCAAGCTAACATAAACTTCTTAAAGGTGTCGAGGACGACAGCAAGTATACATAAGAAGCAGCTTAAAAACTACAGGAATTAATGCTATGTTATCGAGAATTTGACAACAATAAGACTTGTCGATCCAATTACTGCAAGGGAACTTCGAAGTCGTAGGACAGTTCAAAGGCGGACTTCAGTGTACCAGGTGTAAATTATTTATGGTTCGTAGTTTTCTCATATAAAAAAATCTTACTTACCTAGAAGTTTCTCAATTTATTACAGACAGAGCATTGATTAGACGACAGATGTACGAAAAACATTAGCGTCGCCAGACTGACGATTGAGCGCAGAGGTTTAAATAGAGGCAGCTTCATTGCGCTGAGATCTGTCTATAACCAACGTATCGAGAGACTTTGGTCCCAAGTAAACGGTGGTTTCAAAATACTACAAAGATTTGTTTTTGTATATGGAAGAAGAACATCTATTAGATGAAAATAGCGAAGTGGGTCTTTTTTGTTTGTCAATTGTGTACCACGCTCATGGAATTGTTCACTTTTTAACTATTAGAGATATAATGCTTTCGGACTAGTACATCTAGAAGAATAATATTTGTTTACAAAAACTTTGTGTTTTTAACTGGTAATAGACGTTTTAAAATTTTACTACCTAATGTGTTTTCAATATGAATCTCATCGATGTTATTTTCGTAAGAAATTAATCCATAATCATATCTGCATAAATGTTATTGGTAATAATTAATGTTTACAACTTAAGTATGTATATATATGTTTTGTGAATAGTGTAGTTTTAGAGAAGTCTAGTTGAACCCATAAAAACAATATAATAAAGAGTCTTTATTTTAATTGCTTTCTTTATTTGTGTGTGTATAAGCTTATTAATTGCTCTCAAAATTATTTTAACTTTTAGTGAAGATACCGAACCCATTCTATGCTTACAAATAAACAATAAAGATTATGTATCTTCTTGTATGTTTTCGTAGAAGTAGAACCAAATACATGTCGCTAGCCCGGAAGAAAGTGACCAACTCAAAAAATGCCATATTTCAGTTTTGTAGGTAAACAAACTACAAAACATTACTTTTAACAGAAAAAGTGTCAAATCTTAGATTATAACATTGACAGCCAGAACGAGTTTCTAACTATTAATATTTTTCAAGTGCTTCTCCTGAACATTTGCATTTTTTGAGTTGTCACTTTTCTTCCGGGCTAGCGATATAGATCTACCTAAAGAACCCACCTACCTACATAACCTTACAAATAACTCCTATACGGTGACCATCGTTTATTTTTTAAAAGAAAGAACAATAATTGTAGACTTTTAATTCTTCGGTACCTACTTCTTAATTATTGCCGACTTATAAAAAACGCCCTATCGCAATTCTGCTTATGCTTTTGAGCCCTAGACCCGTGTCTTGTGTGCTAAGCCTCGGATTGACAGTTTTGGTTTAAAATCTAGTTTTGTAATTAAACTTGGATTGCTCATGGTCTGAAAGCTAAGCTTACTTCATCTTTCGGTTTCACAGTCTGCTCATAACTTGGCTTAAACCACAGTTTCAGCTGACAGTGTAAACTGGCCCAAGTAGACCTAAAACAACACCTTAAACAGATACTGCGAAACTGCTTAAGGCTACATTTTGGTTTACGATTGGATTTTACTGGGAGCAAATGTGTGATAGCGATACAACTGCGAAGTTACTTATTTAAATAGATGTTGAAAGCAATTTGCGATTGAAAACCGAATAATTGTGCTTTTAATAAATAAGTACCTTTGTATGTACTTTAAGATCTTGCAAACGACCAAAAGACATCAGACGATGGACGATGCTCCAAAAAAAATGTACTAAAATATTAAGTAGGTACAAACGGCTACCCTTTAATTTTACGTATTTGATTTTACTGAATTTTAATTCGATTAAATAAAATTACACAGCAACCTTACATTTTCTTCTAAAATCTCGACCGTGATACTTAAAATATGCTTAAAATGTAAAATTTACTTGTGTATATTCGAAAACTTTAATTTAAAAACAAATTTATTGTGGTAGTTCAAATGCGGTTTATGAATCGCTCGAAGCTAGTCATGTCGACGCAGTAAACATTTAACTAGTGAACGTTTACGCGTGCGCCGACTGAGATAAGAAAAAATATATATTTCCACGTTCGAATCACGCCGTATGGGAAATTATTAAAATATAAGAATGTTGGTTGCGTTCCATAATTATTTTTTTGCGTTCTATATTTATTTTTTTTAGTAAATATGTTTTTTTTTTGTCAGTTTTTATTAAATTGGATAGAAATTATGAAGAGGGATTTTCCATATAAGGCAGTTTATATATTGCCCGTTTAGCTTGCCATATGTGTGCGTCAATTTAATACAAGGATGTTTTTGAACAACACAATGCCTTTTTTTTTCCTTCAAAAATTCATAGCTTTCTTGGCAATTTTGAGAAACATTCGTATTAAAAATTAAATAAGAAAAATCTTTATAAAGAAAATGTAAGATTATATTTTTGTGAAAAGCAACGTTTTGTAAGCGTTTAAATGAAATGAAAATAATAAAATAAACATCAAGGAATATGGAGTAACAAAATGAAACAAGAATGTATTATTTATAAGGAGAAGAAGAAAAAGAGTATTTTAAAATTATCATTGGAAAGAATAAAACTAAAATTTAAATAAAAACGCTAATACTTTTTCACAAAATTTAATTTATAAAATTATTATTCTGTTATAATTTTACCAAGTTTAGAAGTAGCGTCGTACAAACTTATTAAATTGCTCAAACTTAGTAATTTCGTTATGGATCAAAAGACTTTATTTATATTAAAGCTAACATTTTAGGATGTAATAAGAATGTATTTTCACAATTTGTAAGAAGCGGTTTTTGCAAAAGAATGAAAATTCGTTTAAAATAAAAATCATCGTCAAAGCTCAAAGTAAACCCCTTTCATTGATTTTTATTTTATTTCGTTTCATTTCGTTTCTGTGCTCCTTTTTTTTTAA